>JAYKAV010000578.1:1712469-1776694 GCA_035582835.1 Phoebastria nigripes | reverse complement strand
AAAAAAAAAAACCACAAAAAAACCCCCAAAAAACAAAAAAAAACCACAAAACCAAAAAAACCAAACCAAACCCAACCTTTGTAACTGTGATAATATTTCAGGAACAACAATGAATTCAGTCTGTGGAAAGGGGACTGTCATGTACAAAAACACATTCTAAAGAGTATTTTATAAAAAATGTAGCACTGAAAATGTTTTTGTCTGTTTTGCTCCCTTCCCTATCACCTTCTCTCTACAGGTCAGATACTCCGTTGATATACAAAGCTGTGCCAAGCTGGTTTGTGAGAGTGGAGCACATGGTGGAGAAGCTACTGGAGAATAATGCACAATGCTACTGGTAACGTCTCCTGCATATTTTCTTTTTTTTTTTTTTTTTTTTTTCCCTTCTTTCTTTGCCCGGGGTTGGGGGTATGTGTGGAGGGGTATGTGTGCTGGAACTCTACAAAGGTCTATTTCACTGTTAGTGTGCTAACTTAACTTCATATTTCCATCCTGTCTTTTTGAGCCAATGTTACTGGAATGGGACTGGTAACCAGTTTTAAATAGTGTTTTATCTCAGGTTTCACAAATGTGCCTCAAACTGGTAGAGCAATGGGATAGTCTTCCCGGTATAAACACATATAACCTGCTTAATTGCATATCAGCCCAGTGCTTGAACATGTTTGCACACTATTCCTTTCTTGTGTCGAGAAGGCTTTCTTTGCTTGTGTAAAATCCCAATGAGAAATATTCTAGGGTGTAAGTAAGATTGAATACGTACTAATATTTTACAGTGAAGTACATTACAGGATCATTAAAAGTATCCTCAAATCACGTTATGCGATCCTAAGAAATTCAGCATGAGAGAAACTGCAAAGGAAAATCAACCTGTAGAAGCATGGAAGTGCACAGTTAAGACTCCCAAAAGGGTCCACTACAGAGAAGAATTTAGGCAGCTAAACTTTGGGTATTGTTTCAAATTAAACTAATTTTTAGATAAGTTTTTTTTTTTTTTTTCTTTTCATCTAGTTATTACAGATAAGGTTGATACTTTGTCAGAGGTGCATTTGAAGAAAACAAAACAAAAAACAACACCCCCTCCCCCCAAACCCACCTTTCCCCCATGACACCCACAGAAAACCCAACCCAACTGCCCTAGCTTATGTAATAGTTGTAAGTAACCTCAGTTTCAGAGGTTTAAATCAAAATTTTCTACCACTGGCAAAAATTAAATCTTTATATGTATATAGGGAATGTGAAAAATATTTGTGTGAAATTTATGTAGAAAACAACAGATAAGTTTTGGATAATTTAAATGCCCTATTAAATTAGCAGTAAGAGGGAACTCTTAGCGATGGTAGTCATTTTGAGAGTCAGTTGTGGGTTTATGGTGTGTTAGTAACAAAAGGACCCTATCTTTTCCACCTCCATAACCTTTATTTTTATTTCTCCTCCTCTCATAAATAACTTGTGCCTGGAAAGTTGAGACCAGGTGGGGAAAATGTGGAGGTTACAGCCTCATTCAGCTGTACTGAGTGCCATTTCAGTTGTCGTTCAGTCTTTCTGTACGAGGACTGTAGGAGAGTTGGGATTCCACCCCTGTGTGCCTCTGCTCAGCAACTGAAATGGTGTTAAAAGAAGGTGACTCAACTTTTAGTGAACAATTACAGCTTATGCTGCGTTTTATCATGGACAGTAGTTAGCAATTAAATTCTCCGTGAGCAGCTTTTGCGTAACTGCTTACGTGGTACAAGCACTGTAAATATTGAAATATGTGGGAAAAGTTAGTGATCCATGATACAGACTGTCCAAAAATGCTGCAGTGTTGGCTTGCTGATAAGCACATGCCCAGTCTGGATATGTAAGAAGATTTTATAGATTAGTAAGTGTTGCTTTCTGTTTTCCATAACAGAACATACTGTGATCCTTCTTTTGGGGAAAAATAAGCTGGAGAGGGGGTGAAAGTGTTTGTTCTCAGCTTTAATTAGCTTTCTCAAGATGCTTTTACTGTTTTGATGACTGACAGTAGACCTGCATACTTAATTTTCACATGAACGTAAGAAAAATGTAATGATCCTATTAAGGAAGTGTTTGAATGGTTGAGATTAGTTTTGCTTTTCCAGAAGCAAAGCTTCAAGAAGAAACTGAGAAGTGACCTCCACTCATCCAGGAGACATTAATAAGAATTAGTAAACAGTTTGAATGCTACCTCATCTACATATTTGGGTTTTAAGTGGTGCTTTCTGTAAGTGTTGAGTAGTGGGGATGCAAGTGGAACTGAATGTGAGAGCTGCCGTTGCAAAGGTTGGATGGGAAGACCAGGCAATTGTATTAATTGGCAATATTCAACATGCTTGGAATTAAAGTAACTGTTTGTCCTTTAGGCAATTCTTGAGTCTCAACATAATTCTGTAATTGACCATAAAAGTGATTCGTCAAGATTCCTCTCAAAACAGTATGGTCTTAGAGATTTTGAGAATCTTTTTGTAGAGAATATGGCCACAAGTAGAGCTGTATTATCACTAAATGATTAATAAAATAATATTAATATATATTTCCAGTATGTGACTTCATAATTACTAGTTTGAATACTCGATGGCTTTTGTTACATAAAGATGGCTTTTAAAATGTAGCTTTTTAAAAGAAAAAGGCATTACTTTTAAGGTTTTCTTCCTATGTTCTTCACTGATGTCAGTTTTGTTTGGGATTTAACTTCTTAAGTTGGGGTTGAGAATGCTAGCATTCTTCAATATTCATTTATTTAAATTTTGGGAACTCCATCCTTCCCAAAACCTACTTTTTTGATTTTGAAGAGACTTGATCTCTGAAAAGTGTCACAGGAATAATACCTAGCTTTTTAAAAATTTATTTTTGGATTCTCTGGGGCTTCAGTATGTCCTGAAAATGAGAAAATTGGGGATAAATGCTTTTCAGACTATATTAACCTTTGCAAAATGAGTTTGACTGCATTGCTTTTTTTTATTCCTATAAATGACTGATAGGTATATTGTCCCTTAAGAATAGCTGCACTCTTTATAGATATCCTTTTTGATGAAATAGATTAAACATAGTTGGACAAACTCTGCAACCCGATTGCATTTCTAATTAGTTTTTTAATGAATTAGCCTACTGATAAAGCCATAGTTATTCAAAATTTAAAGCCAGCAACTGTGTCTTCATTTTTCAAAATGAACTTAACTATAGCTTTCAAGAATGATTACATGAGTAATGTGCCAGCATTTTTGTAAAATCAGAAACCAAAAAACCCTCTCTACTTCCTCCCAACCTTATTCTGATCAGAGTGGGAAGTAACTTGTGCTGGATGTTGCTGAAGATGCAGAATTGGAACAGTATTTAAGAGACTTAAATTTCAGCCTTTAATCCAAGGTCTGTTGCTGAATGTTCTCTTTACCACACAACTGGCAGAAGAGGTTCTTTTCAAAAGAATTTAAATTTAAAAAAAAAAAAAAAAAAAGGGGGTGTGTGTTCATATTCAGACAACCTACTACTGTGATACTTGAGATAGAGGGGCAAATTTGGCTCCTGTAAAATTCAGGGCTGTCAGACCTTGGTTTCCTGTTACGTCGTTATGGAGAGTTAGGTGCAGCACCAAAGCTGGGTCCTGGTGTAAGTGGTCTGGATTTCAGGCTTAATTGTTTGTAGTATTTTTATACTTGCAGGTCGATAGAAAAGGTTCTGTAGACTGTGTAGGTTGTATTTAAATATCAGCTTTGAACTCTTTGTTTTATTTTTATGTTTTAAAAACCTCCTTCACTTAAAGTTCTACTTCAGTAACTCCTGAAAGATTTACCTCTAACTGTTGACAAGTTTCTAGTGTTAGAGACTATTGCACAGTTCTGACATTGTTTACGTAAGATGTACAGCACTTGGTATAGTGGAAAAATGAGCATCAGTGGAAGGAAAGCAGTGACAGAAGACAGTAAGGGACTTCAAAGAAGCCAAGCCTTTTGTTCTTGCATCTTCTTGGCATTGAAAAATTCAAGTATTGTAATAAAGAGCTTGATGTATAGGCCCTTAGTTGAAGGTATCCTTTTTTTTTACTTTCATCACTTAAACTGTTAGTTCTTAATGAAAATACCACACAGAACACATCCGATAGGCCTTTTTGATAGACGTGAATTTCCTGGTTTACAAAGTGTGAATTTTGCACGCATTTCCTGCTGTTCCTGTATGAGCACTCTAAAATCAAAGTGTTTTCACATGCGTCAGTCACACACATTAATCTTTTGAGAAGCTTTTGATCTTGGTCTTTCTAATCTTCAACCAGCTGCTGCCTTTGCTGAACAGCAGACTGTCTCCCACCTTTTGAAAGGTGTGATTTGATCACAAATTATGCCTGTCTTGTAGCATAAACCCTAAGGCTGGTAGGGTGTGCAGAAGATGGGCTGTAGAGCCCATCTGCAATAGAAAGCTAACGTTTGTTCTACTAAACTTGTAATTTTTGTGCAGATGAGAAATCTGAGTCTGTAGCAGGGGCAACAGAATTTTAAGTCATAACAGAATTGTAGCATAATGGAGGAAAATCAGTTACTGAGTTCCTTGTTTTCCTCCTTTTTCTTTTTTTTAGGATGTCTCATAGGATATTTTCTAGTTTAGCATTAATAAATAAATTTTATCTGAACAGTTTTAAATGCATCGGGGGTGGGGTGGATTTTTTTCCCTTTGTTTTTTTTTTTTCTTTAATATGACCATGCAATTGTAACTCTTCTTTTTGAATCATCGCTCACACTTTTCTTACTCAGGAAAGGTGAATACAGATTAGGTCTTCTCTAGTAGCGATTGTGATGTGTATAGCAACGTGCAGTCACTAGATGGCAACATTTCCTGAGGAAAAATTCAAACTAGTGTCATTGCCTACAGTAGGAGGTGAAAAAAAAAATTGCTGCAGGGTTAGCCTTGTGTTTGTCTAATTTAGAGCAGCATAAGTCAAAAGATTTTATTACTGGCTCTTATCAGACATAGTTGAGAACTAGAAGAGAATTTTGGGGCTTGTTCCAGGTGATTTTGATGGCTTGTATTCTGCTGTGTCCTAATTTTGCTGTTTCCTCTCAAAGCCTCTTGAGCAGAGATTGCCAGTTATGTCATGAATACAGCAGGTATCTTTTCAGTTCCAGTGAATGGTCATCAAAAGCTTGTTGTTTGGCTGAAGTAATAACCTTTCTAAATAAAGACTCCAAATGTCAGTTCACTAAGCAATTATAGTACCATGTTCTTAGGCAGTTGGTAATCTATCTGCATGGGCAGCATGTTGAATGTCTGCCACCTTTATAGGATTGCAAACATATTTATATATATAAATTGAAATGAATCCTAAGTGGTAATGCTGTTTAAAAGTACTTTGTAACTATTAGAATATTCCAAAGGAAACTATGCAGGAAGAAGAAAAGTGAAAGCTTCCTTTTTTCACTGGTTTAAGGATGCAGGGATTTTTGCTGTCAGTGTTAGATTAAAAATTTTAATAGCAATTAGCATGGTGTCTGGGTCATACAAATAAAATATATCAGGATTTTTTATTATGAGAGTATCACAAAATTGGAGGTTATGGCTTCACTTAATCTTGCCTTGTCAAGCAGCTGTATGCTGCTGACGGCGGGGTTATGATGCAGTCTGCAGCAGCATTGCAGTCTCACGCTACAGTATTTGTTGCTATGGAAACCGGGATAAAAGAGTGAAGAAAAACATTGCTATATCAAAATGATTGAAAGCACTATTCATTTAGCAAATGTAAGCTGCATATAAGCAGAAAATTCTCTTGCACTGGTGGAGGCAACCCGAACTCATGTGGGGTATGTGGTTGTGCACCATTCTAATAAGCTTTCACGAATTGAGGAGGAGAAAGAGTCTGCTGCAGTGGAAATTCTGCGTGCTTTGCAAACAACTGACCTTTCCTCTCTCTCCCCCTTTCCTCCCTCCCGCCTCCCCCGATGTTTAATTAGGTCCATGATATAGATTGGCGCTAATTAAAGTGTCAAAAGGGCATGAGTAGTTGCTTATTTTATCTCCTTGAATTAAAAACCATTAAAAATCAATTTGAGGGCATGTTGAAGGAGGCTTGTTATTAGACTAAATTAACATAATGGAAGTTAAGACTCTGTCTTCTAAGGATTGGTTAATCTTTAAAAAGAAAAGCAAATTCTACACCTAAAACAAAAAAACCCAGCTGTTATGCTCTGAATTTAAATAAATCCATACATATTTAGTTAAATGACATAGGATAACTACTTAATCAGCTTTGTTTGTGCTGTTACAGTTCAGCTATCTTCTGGAGGAATAACTTCCTCCTTTCCAGACAGATAAGTGATTCCTGATTTCAGGTGTCTCTTAAAAAGTGACCAGCTCGCCAAGTGAAAGGATATATCTGGGACCATCTTCTCAGAACCAAACATATCAGATGTTGGGTGCTAATCTGGTATTAGATTTCCTAATTCACGCTATCTAAGGTAGTGTTTTGTTTATCAACTTTATAGTCTAACCCTTATGGGACTGTTTTTCAAATAATTCATAAGCTAAGAGCTTCCTTCAGTGAGTAATTATGAAGTAAATCTTATCCAATACATAAAGTTGCTGTGGTTTTTTCAAAGAATGTAATGAATAAAATTAGCTGATGAAAAGAATGATGAAGAGTGAGAAAGGATTAGTATATCTTTATGTAAAATCTTAAACAGCTTTTAGTGGTAAATTGATGATAAAACATATGAGGCTTCTGCTGTGGCAATATTTGACAGCTGTTTATTTCGGCAGTGATATTTGTGTTTACAGAAAAGAGGGACAGTACTGCTTTGACACAGAGTTCCTGTATCCTGTGACTAGGGCAAGGTGAGCCAAATCACGGAGTCATGCAGAGCACATCTGAGCTTTGAAATGGAATAATAAGTTGAATTCAGTTGCAATTGTGTAATGAGTATGAGAGAGATACTTCAAAATATACGTACAGAAAAGGAACAGATGTCTTAATCCTTTTAATAAGTTTCCTTCTGGATTATGTAATAATTTAGATTTTTTTTTTTTTTTTTTTTTTTTTTTTTTTTTTTTTTTTTTTTTTTTTTTTTTTTTTTTTTTTTTTTTTTTTTTTTTTTACATCCTGTACATGTCTCTTCTGGAGGCAAGAGTCAGAAAGCAAATATACTCATTTTAATTGAGGCTGCTCCTCAGGTATTAATTGGTGATGAGAAGTCACTGGATCAGCAGCCATGGTAATTTACTGTTAGCGCACCCATCCATGCTCTGGGATTGAAGATGGTCCCTAATTTGCTATTTTCAAATCCATGCCCACTTTGCTTGTGTGACTTGGATGCTGGGTAATACATAGGCTTTGAAGGCAAAGAAAATGGTTTCTGTTGTCATAAGCTAATAAATGTTGTTAAAGGACTGGATTTTGTTTTGCTCTTCATAGGGTTTTTTTTTGCTTGTCAAATGGAGTTTTTATTTGAGACACTAAGAAAATGAGTAGCTACCAAGAAAGGATGTGGGAGTTCACTGTGCAGAGGACTTAGCAATGCATGTATTTAGCAAAACCCCAAATCTGCTTCAAAAATAGGAACAAACAGTCAAAAATGGACATGCAAATTTGCAGCAGATTAATAATTTTCATCATCTCTAACTTGTTAAGATAGAGTTTTGATGTTAGGAGAGCAAGATAGAAATTAGCATTCAAACAGGTTGAAACTGATGTACTTTCATTCAAAATCTTTCTAATTTATGTTTTGACAAATCAATATTTATTCCTTTGTGTCGTGGAGTTCAGTTCCCTGAACTTTTCAACTGCTGAAATGTCTGCATCCTGAAGTTTATTTAGTGCACTATCCTGGGTGCCAAGAAAGTAGAAATAGCTGTTTTCCCACACTATTCTACAGGCATGAATCAAGAGCTTCACGACCTGCTGAGACAGCAGTCTCCTTAGCCTTACTAAATGTTTGAGAAAGAAGTACGAAAGCCTGTCTGTGTCATTTTGCAGAGAAATTTGAAGGTCAGAACCAACACAAATTGTAGACCAGTTGGGAAATAAAAAAACCTGTTTCTAACAGCACAGTTGTAGGAGCTGCAGCAGGATTGCGTTAAGAGAGAAGTTGCTGCTTTGATTTCAGTTGCAAACTCGTGGAACTATTTGATGCTGGAGCTTGACCTTTTCTGAGATCTGAATCTGTTCAGTGCCATTAGCAGTGGGTTGCTCTAAACAGGCTGTAGCACTAGCCACCTTGCTTGTCATACCCAGCTGTAAATTCAGTGGAGTCACCAGCATAAAACTGAAATTGGTGCTTTCAAGCTGAAGGGGGTTTGTGACAGATACCCGGTTAAACGTGAAAACCATGCATATTAGCATATGGCAAAGGGCTTTTTTCATATCTGTGTTGTAAAATAGGAATATTTACATGGGTGGCCTTGCTTTTGTTTTTGTCTTTTTATTCTTTTTAAAGCTTCTAAATATCCATGCTGTGAGGACAGTTTTGATGCACGGGGCGGGGGGTCAGTGTTTGTACTTTGGCGAATTGTGCAGCCGTTAACTTTCAGGGGACTGTTTCAGCTTTTGGGTTTAGGTAAGCGGTGTTTAACACACCCCAAAATTTCCTGAAAGCTAAGGACCAGCATCAGTAGTGAGTGATTCATGGTTTTATCGTGGTCTTAATCAAAGTCACAATTCTGTTTGCAGTGTACTTGGGAATACAGATGGAAAAATTAAGTGGGTATTATGAGGAAGACTGTGGGCTGATAGATTAAACGCAGTATAGTGTAGTCTCAGGGTGAGGCCAAGTTTCTTCAGTTACCGCACAGGAGAAAAGGGAGCAGAATTCACCGGCGGGCGGCATTCCTCAGGCTGCCCTCAGTCTCCTTAGTTGAGTAAAACAAACAATCTTTCTGCAAATTCAAGAAATCGTTGCTTTGTGTAGACGGAAGAGTAAAAAATGCTTCCTTGAATAATACATACCTGTGGCAGGATGTTATCTTTATTAAAATTTAACAAAAGAAGTATACCAAGAAAATATCTAAGAGAAGAGGATTAAAAAGAAATGGAAAAAACCCTATAGAAACACTAACCTGGAGCTGGTGTAACATAATGATCAGGTGTTAGTAACAACGTTGTTGAGAATACTCTGTTCTGTCTTCCCAGCCTAGTGAAATATTTAAATAGAAGGTGCCTCTGACTTTTTTGTTTCATATTTTTTTTTTCTTATGATATGTAGGTAAGTCAGAAGTGTCAGACTGAGATATCTGTAGCTAAATCTAGTGAGACTAAAAGGAACAGGCCGTAGCCTTGAAGAACTGTGTGACTGGTAAGGCTGTTCTCTGCTGCAGATACCTCCTCTAGCTGGTTCCCAGTGGGAGGCTGTATCCGCTGTTCGGTATCTGGGTAGCATGTATGGGCAGCATCTGTGTGGTGGTAAGAACCAATTGTTTTAAGTAACGCTTTCTTTGAGTGATGGACTCAAAATGTGTTTGAGATACAGGCTCTTTTTACTTTATTTGATGGCTGTGTCAGTGTTATTTCTGTATTGTACCTCTAAAGTGCCACAAATCATTGTTGCAAATGTGGTTCATGGTAGATGAAGTGGTTTGTGTTTTATGTTCCACTAAAAACCGGCAGCAGGGTCAGACAATTTTACCAGAAGAGGTAAATTATATGCTTTCATAGCTCAGAGAGAGAGAGAGATCACACCACATACATTTTTGTGGTTAATGTCCACTTTGGGGATAAAATTAAATTTTCATGCATGTTTTGAGGAGGCAGAGTTGAAACTCTTAGCATTTTTATGTCATTGGGGGATTGTTTCAGCCTCTAGCTATGTTAAACAGGACTAATAATTTCAGCTAATCAGTGTCTAACAACTTCTGAAAAATGGAAACTAGTTTAGGAGTGATGTAAAGAGAAGTTTTCCACATTAGTGGAATGTTAGGCAAATGCTAATGATCTTCGTACAGTTTCCACTTGTGTTTGGAGAGAGGGTCTCTTAAGGTCACCACAAAAAGTTAGTAGTAATGAGTCCCACTCTGAAACAAATTGCGAAAGCCTGTATTCATTTCTAAATTTCAAAGCAGGGATACGGATGTCATGTGAAACATCAGTTGCTGAGTTTGTTTAAAATTTTTTTTTATATTACGTTTTTGTTTAAGAAATGTTACAGAAGATAACTTTGCAGCCAAAAGTAAATCTAGAAATGACTAGTGAAGCTGTGGAACTTCAGGCTGATATTTAGTGAGTCTTCTAATGGTAGTTTTTATCCACCTGAGACAACATTGGCATCAAGAAGTCTTCAGATCTCCACATGGCATCATCATGGGTAAAACTTTTAAAAGACAGTAGCTTTCATTTTCATCATTAGATGATTTTTTTTTTTTTTTTTTTTTTTTTTTTTTTNTTTTTGAGGGATGCTCACACTTACTTCATAAATCTCCTGCTGCTGGGCCAAATTCTACCTTAGTGAGTCATGTGAATCCATTCTTTAATTTTTCCTCTAAAGGCTTCTTTCATTTTTGTTACTTTTGGGGCTGATCTGTAATGAAAAATCATTCTTTTTCTTCAAAAAAAAAAATTGATAGAGGACCAAGAGCTTCAAAAAGAAAAGGTAGACGAGACCATATGTTTTCTGTAGCTTGGCTGCTCCTTTCTTTAGAAACTCTGGGTCTCTAAATCCAGCTCATACTTTGGGAAGGGACCTTCTAGTTACACTGGAAAAACAAACCCAGAAAAACTTGCCATTGTTTGCTCAATAACTCAATTCTAGAGTTATTTGTATTATTGTTCATTCACAGCTTCTGTGCATCTATGACACTGTCTTAAAGTTATTCTTCCTGTGAGTTTCATTTGAGGTTGGTCTTTTTAAATGCATCTTTAGGCATGAAGGGGGTATATTGTTGACCTCAAAATCCATTGCTTTTCCTTATCTGCTATATAATCATTGTATAAATAGTTAATTATTTGTTTACATAATAAGAGAAAACAATTGGTTCCTAATCAAACCATCTGGCCATTTATCATGTCCAGGAAACTCGCTAGGCATCAGATTCTGATGTTAACCTTTGAGCTCCAAGACACTTTCATGTGATAAAAATTTGTCTTTAACATCCCTCAGAGCCCATTAGTGCTCAAAATGAGTTTTTAGCAAGCACTGATATGTTTTTGTGTTTGGCGGGGGTGGTGGTTTTGTTTTTTAATCGAAGATTTAAAAGTGGAGACGATAAATAGCGTGAAAAGGTTTTTTTGTAGGACATATCAACCTGGGATTTCTTTATTCTCCAAGCCTAAAGGTAATATGCAGGTACCTGGATGCTCATGCATAATGCAAGGTGCCTTTTGATGCTATTACTCCAGGCTTTTGGAACTTTGTGATTTCATTCAGCACCAAAATCAGTAACTGGTATTTTTCTGTATGTAAAACAAAGTAGTGGTATTGTTATCCACCCTTAGCCATAATCCTCCAATGTTGGACTATCCTGAGGATTTTTGGACATGGTTTCATCCTTAATGAATCTATTGTATGTTGCACATATTTTTACTGAGTTCTTTTAGAGTAAAATAGACACGGTATTTTTCACTTCTATAGCTTACTTGAAGATCAAAGAAAGGCAGAAGAAATGGTGTTATGTCTTTGGCAGCAAGTCTATAGACCTTGCAATAGCCAGTGCCATAATATGAATGTGCTCCAATTCATGCGATGTGCTGAAATTAACTTGTTTTGTGGATGAAATAAAATATAACCATTCTTACTAGCTCTTTTTTAAGTGGAATGTAGTGATAAAAGAATACTTTTCTTATTTTCGGAACAGGGTTCCAGATTTTGTGAGGGAGAAGCGTTTTGGGAACTGGCTTAAAGACGCACGAGATTGGGCTATATCTAGAAACCGGTACTGGGGAACACCCATCCCTTTGTGGGTCAGTGACGATTTTGAAGAGGTGAGTAAGAAAACAAAGGTTTCCAGTTGACAGAAAAGCCTATCTGTATATGTTATTTGCTTATTTTGATAGACTGCTATATCTTCAGCTGCTGCAGTCTTCAAGCTCTATTAATATGTCTTAACAGTATATGTATATCTATAATAGGTGATAGATACATGCATATGTATGCATGCATTTGTGTGCCCATACACGTTTTCTTTGCTTTTGCTTGAAAACTGCAAGCAATTTTTCTTGTTTTTATATTAGAATTAATCTTATCCTGGAAGAATTTGCAGTGACAGTACATCTAATGGAAATAACAAATGCAGTGAGAAAATGGCAAGGAAGAGTTTTTTTACTCAGTCCTTTCAGTCTGTTTTTGAACTTCTGATGCGCAGTTACTTCAAGCCAAATGGATTGCTGAAGGCGTAAAAGCAAGTCCACCATAGCAGAACAGTGAAAATATGTATTTGTAGTGCTACAAATGTGAATGTAACAGACTGTAAAAATGTGAATCTAGTGGCATGATGAAAGTGTATAATGGGAATGCTAGAAATGAGTTTTTTGAAGTTGTAAGGTATTGTGCAGTTGGTAGCATAAAGCAAACTGCACAAGTGAATACTTTTACACAGTTTTGATGACCGCTGTTTTCTGAGTGTCAAAACACCAAGTTTTAAATCTGTTTCTGAAGATAAAATTTTTTTTCTGCGTTGGATAGTTCCATTAGACACATATGGTAAGTCCTTCCTCATGCTGGAAATAAGAAATGCTAATCAGGATGATTAGTCAGGATGTCCATGGAAGGTAAATACTGATGGCAGCATCCCAAGCCTTTGTTTTTATCTCCCTTGATTTGAAAAAGTTTCAATTTTCGTTTTAGACGTGGAAGACCTCAAATAGGAAGACGCTTGCCAGAAAAGTATTTTGTTGTCTTAAACTGCGCTATTGCTTAGATGTGCACCATAAAGCATATTTTATTTCCTCTTCGTTGGAAATCTTGCTGATAGGCAGGGAGATATTGGGGGTGGGAGGGGGTTATTCCTTGCAATTACAATTTAAGTATCTAAGAAAGCCTTGGCATTTGAGTTCTATTTATGCTATGAGCGTGTTTGTAAATTACAAACTTCTGTCTCTCATATAATAGTTAATTTCTAACATTTATTCAAAATTTTTAGGTATAAACTGTCAGTCTTCAAACTAAAGTTTAAGTCCCTTGTTTGGTGTAACAGGTTTTTTTAGACAGAGAAAAGGCTTTCAGTTTTGTGCTAAAGTATTTCAAGACTTCATTCTACAGCTGAAAAAGATTGTGTAGAGGTTACATTACTCCCACTCCTTGCCTCTAATAATATTTCATTTTCTGTCCAGTCTCCCAATGTTTGTATTCCTGTGTGTACAGATTTTTTTGTGCCTTTTTAGGTTTGATTTGTTTGTTTTTAATAACAATATGATGTTTAGCTTGGAAGATTGACCTTTCCTTTGAAATTAGCTGCAAATATTCCTCAGGGCTTGGTGTTCTGAATAATGATAGAAATACCAACAGATCTATTATTTTTATCCGTAGATGTTATACATTTCTGTTTACTCTAGAGCCTGAATGTCATGCTTCAATAGTCGAGTATGGCATCTGGACCATGCTAAATTTCAAGTTAGGTTTTTTTAATATTCACTCTATTTTTATGCATGTGGGATATAGCTTAAAAACTAAATACCATTGGAACTGATGGGGAACTTAAGGCCTAAGTGACATCTGCTCTCATATAGAAATAATATTCATGCAAAATTTCCTGACTTCAGTTCTACTGCAGTCTGGTGCCATGTGAGATTGCAGAGCCTCCTCTTCATGACTTGCTCTCAAAAGAACACTTTGTCGTGTGCAATTATGCTGTGCATATTAAATCCTGGAGAAGTAATAACAGTTCCTTATTTAATATACAATAAGGTGAATTAATTGGTAATAAAGTGAATTTTACTACAAATCAATATCTTGTTTCCCACAGTTTTATTTTAGCTTTTATTTTAGTTTTATTTTAGCATAATTATCAGGTAGAGATGCATAATGGAAGTTAAATTTTGAAACTGGTGTTTATTACCACATTTTTGCAGACACTTTATCATTTTAAGCTCTCAAATCTCAATGATTTCCTCAGTGGAGGAACATACCTCATTTGGATTAGATAATAAAATTCTTTAATATAGCACCCAAGTTGATAAAGCAAACATAGGTTAATTTTACAGGACTTGCATACAAATTGTAGTATTAAATATTCAACGATGTTAAAGAAACTCTCTGGTTGTTTCGTTGCTTGTCACTCACGTGAACTGTTAACCCTCCACTGGTTTTGGTGCACCTAGTCTTGGGTAACAGATTTGGAACAAAAGCACTCTGGCTGTGCTCTCCTGAAGGGTGAGGCAACTTCTTCAGTCTGTTTCCAGTCTGTTTTGAGGCTGCATTAAGAATGCCACTTTTAGCTGACCTTAGCAGTCGTTTCTTTTACTAATCACTGTTCAGAAGATGCTTTCTAAATATCCCAGAATGTCTTGTGATATACTGATACACTGCATGGGCTTCTTTTTTTCTATGAACACTCCTCATTTTTTTCAATTATAGGTACTTAACAGAGCTGAAATGACAAACCAATAAAAGCAAACACTTTTACTTAATAGGGACTGCAGAACTATGCCACAGGAACATTGAGGTCCACGAATGCTGCTGGATGGCTTTATTCTTCCTATTTACACGGATAATCCTGGATATAATGCTAATGTTCATTTCGCTAGAAGTATTTAACCTTCACCTCTGATTTCACATTAGGTCTCAGTGATGCTGAAACAGGGTTGAACAGCCTGCAGTCCCAGCCTATGTATTTCAGTCTTTGCTGTCCGCTATTAAATGTTGATACAGCTGGATTTGTAGTTGATGTGGCTGAAAAAAAAAATGGAGGAGGAACAAATGACTGGTAGGGGAAGGGGCCAGGCTACTAAAGTAGACATTGCTGTTGAAGAAATGTATCTGAAGCCATAGCTTTGATTTGAGAGCATAAACCAGTTCGTTCCTTGCAGAAACGAGTGGGTGCGGCCTAATGAGGGATCGGATTTGATTAGCATCTACTTGCCGTATTGTTCTCTTTCCTTCAAGTATCTAATGAGCTACCCTTGGGACAGAGTAGCTTCATCCTTCTGACTTGGACAGAGGCAGTCTTATTCAGTATGGTGATATCTGTGTTCCTCTGATGGTTGTTGGATTTTTCATGTGGACATGGGGTTATTTCTTCTATGAATATGTTCTGCTGGGTACAGTTCTGCAGATGCATCCAATATTCAGAATCTTACTTGAGTATTGAAATACTTGGTTCAAAAAGCAACAACTTTTAACCCAGCAGCTTCCAACCCAGAGCAAAGTGTGAAAGTATGTTCAAATATTAAGGTTAGCAAAGATGAAGTAATCAGTGTATCCAAGGGTATTTTTCACCCATGCTGCTATTAAAACCTTTTCTTCCACCAGCAGTGCTGAACTAAGCACCTGCTGCCTGCTCACTTGAGCTTGTACGATTGCTTATGGGGCCACAGGGTGAATGAAGAACAGATCTGGGTTAAAATTAGTTTGTTGGTAAAGGCGTATTTTTAACTGGGATCAATCCCCTGGTGTGGTTTGCTATGCGAACTGCAGACTGTTGTACTTGACTATTGTAATCATTGTAATGCTTCAGTTGCTATAGAAAAATAAGACAAAGAGTTAAATAATGAAAAAATTACACTTCAAAAGTACTTTAACAGTAAAAGATGGTGATTAGTAATGCAGATCAGCAGTTGAATCAGACTAGGAAAATCATGGCTTAAAAACCAAATCAAACTGAGTTTGTCTTCTCTGTAATTCATGACAGGTTTTTTGGAATTAAATACACCAAAACCTTTTGGTTAGTCACAATTTCTGTGTGTATACCTATGCATATATTTAAGACTAGCTATAGAAATTGAGCAGTACTCTGACTTACTGTATCCTCTTATGTGAAAAATGCCTAGCCTACTTACAGATTCTTTATGTTGGTACATTTAACTCCTTTCCTGTCAGATCTGTCAAAAACCAGTTTTTTCCATGGCAATTCTAAATTGGACTGATAGCATGTGGGACTGGATCTCCAAAATCCAGACCTGTACTGCAGCTTGTGGCTCGTGAATCCTGCCAGATGAGAGAGGGCCCTGGGAGGGTTAAATTTGATTAAAACGTAAAGCAAAGAAAGCTTTGCTTTTCTCCTTCTCTCCTACATAGAGTTTTTCATAATAATTTGTTTTCATCAACATTTTATGACGCTGATGCAAGTCTGTTGCCAAAATTTTTGCTTTTTTCTTAGATATTGTGTTGATGCAATAAAAACAAGAAAAGTCTGTATCTTTCTTAACAACTACTTTGTTAGCTGTGACACTTTTTTTTTTCCACTTTAAATAAGATGCCATTAATGTGAACAGTTTAGTGTACCTAGGATGGAACACTTATACTCAATTATGAACAATTTAGCTGTTTACCTTAGCTTCGGAAGAGGAACCTGGGAGCCGAAACTCCTATCCGTATAAAAGTCAGGATCATTTAATTTTCAGAGGTGATTGTGTTGTGGGTTGTTTGGAGAAAAAAAAAAAAAAAAAAACGAACAACAAAACCCCACCTTTTCTGATACCTGACAACATGCTTGTTCTTCGAAGTCTCCAATTATTCTGACATGGATTGTATTAAATCAGGGCAGTGGTCTCTAACATCATTTGCTGCTTTGTTAGATTGAAGAAGGGGACCTTGTACAAAATTTTTGTTGGCTTTTCAGCTATATTAGCTACTTTAGAAGATACTGGCTGACCTACAAGTCTCCTGTCTAACGTTTAAAAAAAAAAATTGCTACTGTGTGAAAATAACTGACTAAATTTCTTGAGTGTCTGTTACAGGTAGTTTGTATTGGTTCAATGGCAGAATTGGAAGAGCTGTCTGGAGTGAAAGTCACTGATCTCCATCGAGAAAGGTCGGTCACAGAGACTGTTTACTAGTTATTAAAAATAGTTGAGCAGACATAAAAAATATTGGTTTTCTTTGCCCAAACCCTGGGAAACAGATTTAGGGGAAATAGCAAAATAGTAAGAGGACTTGCAATTAACATGTATAAATTTTCCTTTCTTCTGTTGGACACTGTTAGTACAAAAAAAATCTCTAAAATAGCTTTAAATTATAAAAATTGTCAAAGGAAATGCGGTCCTTTTTGAAGAATCATTAAAATTAAAACCAAAACTCCTGTCATACCTAATGTGCGAGCATAACATTATCTTTTTGTGCTAATTCTTGTTTTTGTTTAGAATTTGTCAATCTTTTTCTTTTCTGTAGTATTGATCACCTAACTATCCCTTCACACTGTGGCAAGGGCTTACTGCACCGGGTCCCTGAAGTTTTTGATTGCTGGTTTGAGAGTGGAAGCATGCCTTATGCACAAGTCCATTATCCATTTGAAAATAAAAAAGAACTTGAAGATGCTTTCCCTGCTGACTTCATTGCTGAAGGCATTGACCAAACCCGAGGATGGTAATTTTCTGCCACTTTATTATTGATATTATTGCCCTGCGTCTAACACTATTACATGTGGATGATCCTTTAATGTTGTATAGATAAGTGTATGATTTTCATTTTTTCAGTAAAATGCTCGGTATTCTAAAGCTTCGTGACAAAAATGTTGCAGAAAGACAACATGTTAGCAAGCAATCTTCTTGGCTCTTGTGGAAAACATCGTTAGGTAATAGGGCAGATCTTTAGCCTGGTAAGGAAGAATCTCAGCAGCTGAATTATCACAGAACTTGAGTTATCTACTAGAAACAGAACAGCAATTGAGTTAGTTGAAATGGAAGTCAGTGTTTTGAGGATTTCAAGCCAATGTATAGGCTAGTAATTTTTGCCCCCTAGATTAAATTTGAATTTTGGGTTTATGTGAGTGGGGAAAAAACAGTCAGTCAAACCTTATGTTGTTAAGATCTTATAGTTTACAAAAATAAAATCTTCTAACTGTAGCTTCCTCTGCTTATTTGATTCCTCTCTGGATAAATGCTTTTCAATCATTGATGAAAATTTTTTCTCTAATCTCAGAGTTTCTCTGGGTAATGTTCTCATACATACATGCATGCATACATACAGTTTTAGTTTTGGCATTTTTAAGTGTTTATTCTATTTTTGAAGTTTGAGGCTGGCTGTGAAAACTTGACAGATTTTTAAGATTAATTTTTGTGTTTTCTAGATTAGTACATTTTACTCTGTACAAGTAGAACTCTTCCATCCAGTAACTTGAGTTATTAGGGTTAAATAAACTAAATTCCTCTGGAGCATAGTTGGCACCTCCCTTTGCCCACTCCTCTACTCCCCCAACAAACCAGCCAACCCAAACAAAGCAGTAAGAGGTGGGCTTTTGCGTGTTTGTGAAGTTGAGAGCAAGGTTTATACGTACTCTCAAAGCCAGGAGGCTTGAGCAAGGAAGCATCTGAGGCATGATGCGAAATAAAACGAAGTTTCATGAATACAGAGAAAGGTGTCTTCACTTTGCAGCCCCTTACTTGTGATGCAAAACATTACCTAGGTCCTCAAAACGGAAGTTACGTTTGCAAGTCTGGCAGTTAGGGAGGGACCACTTAAGTCTCACTTAGTGAAACATGAACTCCTCGTGGCACATTAAGTACTTTCCAGCATATAGCTGCACCTTACCTAGTTAGTGCTATGCATAACGTTTGTAATGGGTCCTCAAAGCAGTACTTAGGTCAGAATTAGGGCAACCTGATGAACTTAGTGAAAACTGGCCTCTTACATGTATAGTGATTTTCAGCGTCCCCCCCACCCCCACCAGTCTTTGTTAGGCCATCTGTGTTGATCTTTAACTTTGTGTTCTCCACAGTTGTATATCACAGCTTATTAGTCATGGTGCTTTTCAGTGTTAGTATACAACTAAGTACTGTTGAGTAGCATGAAGCCGAGCAGTAGAGGGACATACTGATTTCATTTGCAGGTCACTATTTTGTGCTTGCTGCTCTTCAAGCAGCGTTGGATCCAGTATATACAGTGAACCCTATGTTTCTTCATTTACTTTGTTTTCTTTACTGTTGCATATAGCATGTGGATACAGCACTGTTAATTTGACAAATGCTAATTTAGGAAATATTAAATATAAAATGGAAAGTTATTTAGTATATTATATTTAAATAATACTTGATTCATCTTGAAGAAAAGTGATAGGTTTTGTTTATCTGGGAGAAAAACTGCTTACTCTGCAGCAGGTGTGCTTTGGGGACTGGGGGAGGCTAGTACAGTGTTAGAATGAAGAAGGAATGGAGAAAAAATAGCTTGAAAAGTTGTAATACTAGTGATTCCATGTATTAGTCTTTCTGCAACATTGTTCATTATGCCTATGAAAGGAGAACTAAAAACTTAGTTTTCCCTCTTTTTTATTCTTTCTTTCTATCTGAAAAAAATTAGAAAATTGTGCCTTTTTTTTTTTAAGAAACGAGACAAATAAAGGAACACATGGTAAAGACATATAAAATGCATGCAAAAGGCACAGTCAGAAACTGATTTTCTCCCTGCTACATTTTATAAAGATAAAAGGGCGTTTATTGTAATTTAGATGCCAAAAAATGAAAACAAATTAAAAAAATGCGACAACATGTAATCATTCTTACACTGTGCAAGGGAGCTACTGCATTGTAAAAGTTCAACAGAATTAAAAATGGTTTGGGATTTTTATGTGGATACAAAATCTATTCCTGGTAGTTACAATTCCAGTAAAAATATAGGAGGAATGATAAATTTTAGGTTTCAGGGTTTAGTTATTTGAGATTGGGATGTCACAGTGGATTAGTCTGTCACACACGCTTACTGCAGTGTTTCTTTTAGTGCTATCCTTTGAAGCATGTGTGGGAGACATGACAGATTAAAAGATAAGTCTGATCTCATATGCATCCAATGAAGCTCTCTAGTGCCATTAAAGAATGCATTTGTAATTTTTACACAAGTATGCTTTTTTATAGTAAGATATTAATCTAAACTTGAGTGCAGTGCAACATCCAGATCTGCTAACTATCATGTTTCCGGTTTATAATGTTCTTTTCTTTTTTAAATAGTAAATGTAACCTGTGGATAAGCAGCTTCTTTGCCTTTCCTTAGTAGGCTGAAGTGAATCATCTCACTAATTCAGCTGAAGATTGGCCCTGGAAAAATAATGAGAGAAGTCCAAGCTGATGCTAATGCCAGCGGTGACTCTGTGGTTGTAGCCATACACCCGCTGTGCTTCGGTTTGAGCCCGTACACTTGTGTTGTGTACTGCAGGCAATGTGCAAATGGAGACTTTCACGTTACAATCTGGAGTAGATTGTTTTTTGTTTTTGACATCAGCATAAGAGTTACTGTAAGTCTTCACCATGCCCAAGTCTGTCTCATCTGTTTGTGGGTGGAATATCAAAACACTTGCCTCAATACATGATGCTTATACCTTTCCTGCGGTGCTCATGTCTGTTAATAAGCTGGTGCTTTGATAACAGCTAGCATTCTGTGATTTGCAAAAGAGCACTTTAGTTTTGTGAAAGAAGGAAGGAATTAAGATGTGAGGTGGTGGGTTTTTTTGATAAAAGGTAAAGCTGCCTCAGGCTGTTCTTAAGAAGAGTTCTCATTCTAAAACTGTTAGGCTTTTCCTATGTCTTGGAAAAAATGAGGATATTTTGAAGAGAAGACACATGTATCTTTCTGCTAGTATGATAGCACTATATCGTAATAGGCCTAAGTGAACAACAAGCTGGTGAGTTCTGAAGTGTTAAGAGCATAGTATGTGATTTTTGTTTGAAGCATTCTGTATAAAGTGTTAAGATTCAGAATGAAGATTGGTTTTGTGTCAGGTCAGAGACTGCAGCTGACGTGAAGTGAGGACTGGTAGGTGGTGAAAGGCTCAGGAGGTGGAGGTCCGGTGGCTTCTGTCTGACTCAACAGAGAAGGGGAGAAAGTCAAAGGAGACAAGGGGAAAATTAATGCGACCAAGGTGATGAGCTAGGAGAGTGATCTTTTTGATGACTTTCTGCACGGATATGAGAGCGCTGAATTATATTTGTTAAGGCCAAAGGAAAAAATCTTACAGTAGTTGGGTTGCAAGACTGGCAGTCTGGACAGATTGGTAGGAAGGGCTCTATCTCTGATTGTATACAGGGAGATGCAACAAGATTTGTAGTCGTGGTCAGAATGTGGTGGCCTACAGCGAATTCACAGCTGAAGGTTTTTAGCATGAACCACAGGATTATGAATTTACCCACTATTGTTCAAGAAAGGAGAAAACAGGGAGGGAACGCTTTCTCTCTTTTGGGGGGAGTGGAAGAGGAGGGAAGAAGAACAAAGAAGTGGACTTCTGTCTCTGTGGTGTTAAGGGTTTTTTTTAATATTGGTTTGGCTGACAGCTATATATCTGCAAGGACATAACTAGTAGCAGACAGATTTGGTGAATGGAAGATGAAGCAGCAGAGATTAAGTCGAGGAAGTTGTCAGAAACAAATGTGTCTGTGGACAAGATATTTAAAAAATAAGGTGCAGAGAGACACTCCTTTAAAATATTCAGAGTGAATGAGGTGAATTTTTTTTAAAAGGATAATCTGAGAAAGAATGAGAAGAGTTATGTCAGAATGGTGTGTAAACTAGTGGATCACAGGATCTCAAAGGCAGTCTTGTAACTGTCATCAACTAAGGTACCTCACTGCTGAGGCTCATCATGTTTGACAATGCAAATAACATAAAATTTGTGAAAAGTTCTTGGATGTAGTTTTTCAGTGCACACGGTCTGTCTGTACAATTTTCCTAATACAAACAGTATTGAAATCTCTTCTAGTTGGTTCTGCTTTGTTCTTTTTAATTGGAAATGCACCTGTTGTATATGAGAATTTGCGACCAGTTTGCAGAAAGTGATGGGAGTTTGTCAATGAGGTACCTTCATACTAAATACTAAAGAAGTACTGCTGTGTTTGTAATGAACTGTCAGTCTTGTAGGCTTGAGGTGTCGATCATCTCAGTAAATGCTCAGATGTTTGTGTTTAGGGGTTTTCTTAAGAAAGTTAAAAATGAAGACGGGGATTTTGAGTGCATGTGTCTGTGTGCAGGTAGAGAAGTGTTGGTTAAAATTCATGAAATCACAATGCAATTTAATAAAGAGAATTTGTATCCTGCAGTGTGAATTGAGGTGATTTTGAGAATTAAAAGCCTGTCTGAGAGATAAGCATCAGAGTTGTCATGTAAGCCACTTAATAGATGCAGTAATGCACACAGCAACCTTTACAGAGCTTCGGACCCTCAAGTGTCAGAATAATGCTTTTGCAATTATAGACAGCTTTTTGATTGAAAATTCCTTTGGGATATACAGATGGACCTTTTTTTTTCCCCACTAAAGTGTTTCTCCACTAAATCTTCATGCAAATGCATAGTTCTGAGGCATAACCTCCTGTGCCTTATTCTAAATCAATTAGCTTTTGTATAATCATCTGCTGGTTTAAGGTTGCTAAGCAATTGTCAGTGTGATACTCATTTTTAACCAGGAAAACTGTGGCCCACCCTCCAGTTATTTTCTTAAAAGTAATTACCAGCAGTGCAGTTACAGAAGCTCATAGATACCTCTTTTGGTGAAGGTTCTGACTCTTGAGTATGAAATCATCACATAATCTTGCACCTCCACTTAATTTATCAGATATAATCATATATCGACATATTGAACAATAGGTACCTGTGCTTGCTCCAACACTGATTTCTTAAGTGTCCTAGATAGTTTATACAGGTATTGTAAACACATCAAATGGAGGGGGGGGAATCCCCTACTGCCCTTTGCTGTGGGGAACGCCTACATTCTCGTATTTTCTAGTGATGGCTAATTTAACCAGCTAATAAGTTTGTTTGATCGGAAGAAGGCTCTGCTCGCTGTTGCGAACTTGCTTTTATGCTCCCAGCAGTAACTGTTCTGTTGTCTGCTAGGACTGGTCCTATGTTCAGAGGTTTACAGTGAGCAAATAGGGAGCTTGTTCAGGAACAGAATTCTCTTTTCTGTATTAAAGGGGAAAATGCTACAATTTTCTTCTTCACAACCTTCCTAATGCTTACTGTTACAATTTTTCAGCCTTCTTGGACTAGTAGATCGCAGCTGAGCAAACAGCATGATATGCTACAAAGAGGAAAAAGGTCTACTTACAATAAGCTCCTCTTCTGAGTCTTTGCCACACAAATGTTCTACATACTTAAATTTTAACTTTGCTAGAGTAAAACAACATAATGAAAAATTTCTTTTGTAATGAAGGACATGCAGGCTTTAGCTTGGCGTATTTAGAAAGTCACGTTTATGTTGTCTCTTGTTTCAGGTTCTACACTCTGCTGGTGCTATCCACTGCTCTTTTTGGAAGGCCTCCTTTCAAAAATGTAATTGTGAATGGCCTCGTTCTTGCCAGGTTGGTGTGTCAGTGGGTTCTTTCCTGAACAGATTTTTAGTCAAAGAATATTTCAGATAAGTCCCTGCAAACTGTAAATTAAATCTGAAATGGACTTTGGAGCTGTTAAGACTTGTCAGGGAGATATCGGTGTTGCAGGAGGTAAGAGGCACCTGAGAGTGTGAGGTTTACACATCGCAGCTATCTGTTGCACTAGGTTCTTTCCAGCAGGATTAGTCCTTCCTAGAGAGAGAGAAAATGGGTAACAAGTCAGAATAGGAAAGAATAGGAAATAAATGATACCTGTTATGCAGAGTAAAGGGGATTATAAATGTAGTTTAAGATGTACTTTTAAATAAGTTAATTATATGTTTCCTTTTGTTTTCAAATAAAGCTTTGCCAGTGGGCTGGAGGGATTGATTCAAAACAAGTGCATCTTCTGTCAGCTTTGGTAGGAAAGACAGATTTCCTGCTTAGATTTGTAACTTGGGAGCCTCTTGGGTTGGTTTGTTTTTTGTTTTTTGTTTTTTTTTTTTCAGTTGCTCTCATGGGTTCAACAGTCATATTGAAATGATGTGCTAATATATAATTATGCCTATGCTACCAGGAATGTAATAGGACAGAAAAATTAAGCTGGATTTGAAGGGCCTTTTTTCTTTATCCATGTATTACAAGAATTGTGGGAATTTATGCCTACATTCTGGTATTTTCTAGTGATGGCCAGAAAATGAGCAAAAGGAAGAAGAATTATCCTGATCCAATGAGTATTGTAAATAGTTATGGAGCTGATGCACTAAGGTAGGATTTCTTTTATTAATGTATAATCTGATATGTTAGCTTTCTGTTCATAGCAGACATGTACCAGGAGGGCTGCTTACGGGTTTTTGACAATTAGCAGTAGGAAGAAAGTTAATTTTAGAAACTTCTAGACCACTATGGCAGCCATATAGCTGAAAAGAGTGGATGACTCAAAAGAACTGGCAATAGTTACAGTGCCTGGACTTTCTATACCCTTGTCTTATCTCCCTCAAGGCTGGAAACAACCAAAGCTGACGTGCTGACTGGAGGCCTTTTGTCAGAAAATGTGTGTCCAGTTTGCACAGAATGCTTCCACTCGAGCCAGCACTGTCTGCTATTGCAGCTAATAGTCTGAGTTGACCCAGTGAAGATTTGAATAAAATCTTTGCGAACAATACTATTAGTTTACTGTTAAATCGTTATTTTAGGGAAGGATTACTGTATAATGCACAGAAATGTTTGTTTGCTGCTTATAGTATACGTTTTCTAAAGACAAAGCGTTTCTTTTTTGTTGATGTAAGTATACAGTATGTACCTAATAGTGAAACCAGAAAAGCAGAAGTGGAGCAGCCTAATGTGTATATATAAATTGTCCTGGTCAAACAGAGATTAAACACAGTTCAAGTGTTTCATTAAAATTATACTAACGTATAAATGTAATTGTGCAGTCGCCTGGTAGTTTGGCTAGATGCACTAACTACGTGCATGAAGTGGTACCTTGAGGTAAAGGTACAATAAAGACATTTTAATAACTGCGGGAGTATGCTACTTAAGCATTTCTCAAGAGCCCTGTAATTCTTGCTATATATAAGAAAACCTTAAAACTATCACACACATTGAATTATATGTTACAACTGTACATGGTAATGGTTGGGCTGAAAGAAAGCGTAGTGTACCGTGGTTTTTTGTTTATTTGAGAAAGATGGTTGTTGCTTGTTCTAGATAATTCAAAAAAAGTAGATGTGATGTTCCTTATTGTTCCAAGCTTTAGCAGTTAAAAGACCTAGTAAATTATCTTCTCATATATGTTTACAATGGAGAGTTGGTTGGATTTCTTAAATTTGATCAAGATTGTTCTTTACAAGTAATCAAGGTGTATTAGCAGAATATCAGTGAATTGGTAGCTGGAACAATATGAGTGAAAAAGGCTGGAGTTACTCATATTGGAGACTTTTAAATGGCAGGTGATGTTTCTGTTGAAAACAATCTGCCTTTTTTATAAAATGAAACAAAAAATCTCAAACACCAGAAGTTACACTTCCATTATTCATGGTTTTTTGATTTCTAAAAAGCTAATTCATTTTTCTGCCTGTGTACTCATTCTTTAATGTCACATTTATTTATACATACACCCACATAGAGAGTAAAAAGCATTGCAGACTAGGTTCATTTATGGAAGGAGCTCTGCGATTCAGTTGTCTCTGCTTATTCACTGAAGCACTTGATGTGTTCTGTTTATAGAAAAAACTACAACTGAGTTTTTTTCCTTGGCGCTGTTTCCCTGCAGAGTTACTTTAGCTTTTGCAGTATGTATGTATGTATGTATGTGTATATATAAAAAAGTGAATTCCACAGTAAATTTAACAACCCAACTTTAGACTTCCTGAAACTTGAATCCTGTGTGAAATCTGTAAGAATTGTCAAAACCAGTTATATTTCAATATTTCTAAGACCTATGACTTGGGTTGGATAGCTGTCAAAGTTGAAGTATGTCAGAAAGAAAATTTGCCGGTCATAGTATTTACAAGCCCTTTGCTTTCATGTATCCTGAGGTAAGTGTTGCTGTTAGAAGTGATGTGTTACATTCTGCTCTCAATCTGTTCTTAAAATGCAGAAGAAATAATGCCACAGACTGCTGTTTTAGAGACTTGAAAAGGAGGTTACTTTATTGTTTCTCATACATTGTTAGAAAACTTGATAATACTGGCTTGATTTGAGGAAGGTTTTATTTTCTGCCCGATGGGTAATATCACTAGGTTTAACTAAATTGATAGAACTCTTCCTTTATCGGGTGCCTTATTTCTCTTTCCATATAATAGATATAAGTATCTTTGCATGGGAGTAATTCAGGAAATCAGTATTCTTTTAACATTTACATATTGTAAGGCAGCGTAGGGCTGCAATGTTAAAAACAAACACAAACCAACACCACCACCCCCCCCCAAAAAAAGAACAAACCAAACAAACAAAAAAAACCCAACAAAAAACCGAAAAACCAACCAAACAAAAAAAACCAACCACAAACCAAAACCAAACTGTAGCCTTAGAGGGCTACATTTTCTTTAATTTCTCATGCTAAGAGCTATTTTAAGAAGACTTCTGATAGATTCTGCAGCAAGTGCTGCTGAGATGGGTGCAAAAGAGCAATTTAGCGGATCCTTCATAGTTCTGATTAGTTTGCATTGCTGCCTCCTCAGGAGGAAAGCAGTGGAGACAATTTGAAGTGGTCATTATTCTAGGTAAGTCCCAAACTGGTAAAAGGCCTGGAGTATCCTGGTGTACCCTAGGGCCAGACTAGCTCTCGTATTCAGAGCAAAGTTATGTTTCACTTCTGAAATAAATAATGAGTAATAAACACGTAAATAATTGTGATGGGAGGTTTGGTTTAAATATATACTTATAAATTCTAGTTTCATTTAAGGATTTACTAGTTCATTATCATACTTAAATGTTCTGTACTTTTGTAATTTATAATTTGAATTCAGATATCATGTTTAAAAATACTTTTTTTTAATACAGTACTGAAAACCACAGAATCATAGAATCGTTTAGGTTGGAAAAGACCTTTAAGATCATCAGTTCCAACTGTTAACCTAGCACTGCCAAGTCCACCACTAAACCATGTCCCTAAGCACCACGTCTACACATCTTTCAAATACCTCCAGGGATGGGGACTCAAGCACTTACCTGGGCAGCCTGTTCCAAGGCTTGACAACCCAATGCATGCCCATTTCTGTGTTGCATTACTGTCTGTTTACTCTGGCAGCTCTATTTTTACATATTCATTTTTATGCAAGAAGCCCTCTCCTGAGGAATTTATGGTCTGGTATTCTTGAATGCGCAGTGTCAAACCCCATTAAGATTTTAAAGCCTCGTAAAGGAAGTGCCTGTAAAGATATATTAGTTTAGAATCATGATTTTAAAAGTTGATAAAATGTGAGAAGATGAGTTAATAAATTTCTCTTGAGAAATGCCACAATCTTTAAAATAAAAAAAAGTTTGGGTTTTTTTTCATATTTGGAAAATTAAATGAAGTGTATCTAAATCAAGTTTGTATTCAAGTTTTTTTGATACTTGAGGAAGACCTGGTTTCTTTTTGAGTTAACTTGATAGATACCAGTTTGTCTCCGTACACAGAATATTTGTTTAGGGAAGAAGGTGGGATAAAGTATAAAGATGATTTTTTGCGAATTCACAGCCAGCAAGGAAGCTGGGGGACATGTCTGTCTCTGAAATGAGGAACTGTTAGCTTGAGAGAGATTGACCTGAGGAGGATCTCCCTAGACAGTGTGGATTTCAT
Organism: Phoebastria nigripes; assembly: GCA_035582835.1. Taxonomy (NCBI): domain Eukaryota; kingdom Metazoa; phylum Chordata; class Aves; order Procellariiformes; family Diomedeidae; genus Phoebastria; species Phoebastria nigripes. The sequence goes on along the minus strand of JAYKAV010000578.1, from coordinate 1,749,062 downwards.
GTATAGATGAACCTCCTTGGCTGAGGTGGGGCTGTGATTCTGCGAGGGGCTGCTTCTGATACAAGTCATCAGCATCACCTGAATCCTCTGCTTTGCTCTCAGAGCTGTTTCTGGAGCTGAGACACATTTGTATTGGTAGGAGGTACATCTTTTGTCCTCTTTTGGGGCTGTTTTTCTTGAAAACGTTAATTTCTGCTCTTTTACTTTTGATTTGCCTGTTTTGCCTTGCTCCTTAGCCCTGTGTTTGCAATGGGCCCAAAGCTTTTTACAATTGAGGAAATTAACTAGATTGAGTAGAAAGGTACTGTGTCATTGTTAAGGAATTCAAAATATTACCGAAACAATAGGTGCCATTCTAAAGATGAACACTAATTCCATGCATCCACTGCTTGTTTTATACTGTGATAGCACCTGAGCATGTGTTATCACTTCAATTAAATTCTAGAGTAAAAAAGAAAACTTAAATTCCAATTCAAATTCCATATGCGGGATCATAAAAATAATCCTGTAGCACTAGGAAGTAAATTGTCATGTGTTCAATATGTTACATGCTTACAATACTGTCTTCCTTAGAGTTCTTAGTGTGAAACTGCTCTCTTGGGTATCTGTCTCTTGCTATGCAGCTCTCTAGGGTTTACTGTACGTTTAAGTGCATTTCTATCAGTATATGCAGTATTAAGCTTTTAAGTATTGTGTTCTTATTTTGCAGGTTATACCTGATCAATTCTCCTGTGGTAAGAGCAGAAAATCTGAGATTTAAGGAGGAAGGAGTAAGGGATATACTGAAGGATGTCTTCCTGCCCTGGTACAATGCATATCGCTTTCTTGTTCAGAATGTTCAGATCCTGCAACATAAGGTACAGATCTCTCGAGCATAGAAGAGCAAAGTGGAAGGGGCTTTGTGCTTTTTCCACTGTTAGAGTGAATTTGCATTGTAGAGAAATTTAGATTGGAAGGGAGGTCTGGACTCTGACTCAGGAGGTCATCTGATCTTTACCTCCTTGTTCAAAGCAAGGCTGACTTCAAAGTTAGATCAGGTTGTATATATTTGCTGTTAATTTCTGTGTTATTTGCTGTTTGTAGCCTGTTTTATAAAGCTATATTCACGCTGCATCTTCATCTTCTTAACCAAGCTTATTATTGGATAGAAAGGAGTGGAAGGTCGGGGACCGTCAAGACGTAACAGCTATCATTTCTCAGATTAGGGTGCTCTTGATTCCCTTTTATGTGAGATAAATGTGATGCTATTGCATTCATACTCTTGAAATTAGAGAACAAGATTGGGACTTCAAGTTTGTGGGGTTAATACATACTAAGCAATTATCTGCTGCTAGTCACCTTGCTGGGAACACCAGTTAAAGGCCAGGTACCACATGTGCTTGAGGGAATCCTTCTGAAATGTCCCTACTAGGCCTTGTTGGTTGTCTAGTAGTTGTCTTATCAGTGTTTGTGTAGTAGCTTGGAGACAGCAGGTGTCACTAATACCACCTTGAGTGCTGCTGCTGCTTTTTCTTTGCTGTTACCCCACATCATGTAGTCTGGCATGGCTACATCGCGGGAAGGATGCCATCGGAGGATGGCATCTGGACTGCAAGTTTCTCTGCACTGAGACCATTGCTTAATAGCATACAGATTTAACACAAATAGAACTGCAAATAAGTAATGAAAAGAAAGTTATTTTCAGTAGTGGCTGCTGTGACAATTTCTTGAGCTAACTCATTTACTGTAACTTTAATTATGAATCTGCATAAAAATGTTTAACTTGGCAATACTCGATACTGAATACATTAGCCACAGCAAGAAGATTGCCTTCTGTAACATGACAGTTAATTTTTTTAAAAGTTAAATTTAAATAGAACTTAGAAAAAAAATGAAGAAATGGAATGGAAAGAAAGGTGAATCATCATAAAAGCAATAATGCTTTAGACTTGTAGATTACTTTTGAAGTCTACTAAAAAATGCTGGATGAGTGACATGAGTTTCTACACTTTCAGAATGAAAGCAAGATTAAAATTTCTTTCTTAGAGCAATTTTTCATTTAAATTGAAGATTTTGTGTGTATATTGTATAGTTTCTGTTGAAACCAATTTTAATCTTTCAGCTGAGATTAATGATAGCAGGTTACCACTTGTTAGTGCACACTTCTATGGGAGAGTGGGAATTAAGTGGAAAAAGTTCAAACCTTGTACTACACATGAAATTATAGCTGCAGCCTAATCACTGTGGAGGGCGGCCATTTGAAGCAATAAAGGCAGCTGACTTCAGTAAATAGTACAGTAAATAGCTGACTTAAATGGTTTTATCTTTTTAACAACCCCTTTTGGGAATAAAGTCTGGTAATTTCAGATCCTGATATTTAACAAATCTTTTCGTAGGATCCCTAGACAGACAGATCATCAGGCAAACTTATGCGTTGCCCCAAAAATATACTTCAGTTTTTCCTGTTTGACCTTTGAATTATCTAAAGTGTGCTTTGCAGCTTTTTGCTGTGATCCCATTAAATCTTGCAAGATCAGCCAAATTGGGGGTGGAAGATCCCAGTGGAAAATCCAGGTGCTTAAGCAGATAGTTTTGGTAATTCAGCAGATGTAATTTTTCTTTCTAAATAGATGGTGCATAGGAATGGTTTCACCATATTAGGCAAAAGAATGTGCTATTGGAGGTGATGGTGCTTAAACTAGATTTCATGCACAGGCTTAAACAACTTTTTCATTGTGTTCTGCCTCCTGCAAGAGAGAAACTACAATCCTAGTGTCCTGGATGAAGTCTAATAATTTATGCTTACTGTAATTACCACAGTAATTGTAGTTGGTTAAATGATTGCTGACCTCACACTGGGATTGCTGCACTTCTGGGTGTGCAGATGCATTTCTTTCCTAAGAATCTTCTCCTTTATACTATGTAAGTGGATGCATAATTACTGGGTTGAATAATCCAAACAGATTTTTTTCATCTGGGTTCTGAGGGAAGGGAAAGTCCAAAGACTCTTAAAACCAGATGTTAAATACTGTTTGTAAATATGGGGCTGGGGGCGGGCGGGGGGGGGGGGGGGGGGGGGGGGGGAGGGGCGGGGAGTGCAAACCAAATGCCCTGTTTTCAACCAGTCATAAGAACGTTCCCATGGAAAAGAGTCAGACTGTAGGCACTGACAAGTGTGCTTACTTGTGGTCTTGCTTGCAATGCCCTACAGAACCAGCAAAGTGTTACAAAACTTCTCAGATGGGTGCAAACATCAGTATTCTGGAAAGCAACAAAATGCACTATATGCATGTTGGATGCCTAAAAATTCCACCTGTTTTTTCAAGGTGTTATGTTCTTCTATGTTTTAATCTGCTGAAATTGTCACATGCTCTTAAAAAAGAATTATATTGTTTATATGCCCTTTCCCCAAATAGAATTTATTATCATAGTACATTTCTTGTAAATGCTTCAGATCCTCCTAGATGAAGGAATCATGTAAATTCAAGAGTCCTATGCTGTGTCTGGAAGCTATGACTTATACTGCAAACAGGAGAAGAACGACTGCATACCATTGTGTGCTGTACTACTTTTTATCTAGTTTAACAGATCCAAATAAGTGGCCTCCTTTGTAGTTGAAGGTGTGGTGTGGTGAAACCAGCAGCAGTGGGAGTCAGGCTTTCCTTAGCTATTTCTCTTACATACATGTTTCTGGAATTTAATGTTCTCTCTTAGGAAACCAGTGTAACACAGTGAAGGTGACAAAATATTAGTGGCTGACAGGTGGTTTGATATAGAGGTTTGATTATATACCCTTATGACTTGAAAATGTGTTTTGTGTTTTTGTGTTGATGATAGGATGAGGGAAGAGAATTCCTTTACAATGAGAACACAGTTAAGGAGAGCAATAACATCATGGATAAATGGATTCTTTCTTTCACCCAATCACTCATTCAGTTCTTCAAAGCTGAAATGGCAGGTATGCACATGTTTGGTTGGGTGTGTGTACAGGTGTTTAATTTTTGATTTGAGAACTAGCCATTTCATCCAGAGATTTCCAGATTCCCCATGAGACTTACAGTTCAGATAAAAGGAAGGAAATCTTCAACCAGCTACCATAGTACATGGAATGCTGCTTTCACAGGTGTTAATACAGATTTTGCTATGCTTGTTCATGAGATTTCAAAAAGTGAGGCTTTTTTTGTCATGGCTAATCCTATGAGCTCAGTGATGTAGCTTGTTGCTGTAACAACATCTTCTGCAGTGCTTGGAGCAATTAATAATATTATAATAGTAACTGAAATATAGCAGTGAAAAGGAAGCCAAATAGAATTTGGGGAAGCTGTAAAAAAAGAATATAATGGGCAGTGCTCAAGTCAGCTAAATAAAATAATTGTGAGAGGTACATGAGCACAGGGAATAAATTTTTCCCCTGCATAATTCCATGGAGAGGGTTTCTTTGTAGTCATATCAGGAGTGTGTGCAGCAGGACAGAATAGCATTAGGATATTGCATAGCTCTAAGAAGATACTCTCCTGCCTGGTTTTTCTTCCTGCATGTTGTCTTTTTCATCATCCCATATCTCTCAATGCTCACGTTATATTAAGACAATATTAATTGCAAAGAGAAGGTGCTGCAAGAGCCCCCTGAAGTAGTTGGTCTGATCCAGTAAGCTTACAAACTTGCAGATAAAGTCACGATGGGATTTGAAGAGGTTTTGGTGCCTTTAAGGTCACTAGAAACCTAGATATTGGAAAGAAGGTGGCTTTTGCCATTGTAGTTCCTGTTTATGAATAAACAAACAACCCCTCCTATGCCTGTGATCTAAGTTGCCCTCGAAGAATTTTTAGAAGCCTTCCGCAGCTGTGCTTGGGCTTGAGGAAGGAAGGTATTAGTGGCATAATAGATAATGAGGAAACAGCTAAATGCCAGATCTGAGTTTATGAGGACACAGGACAGTCCTCCTCTGCTTCAGTCATCTCTTCTATTCCCCCCTCTTAGACTGGCATGATCTTCACTCTCACCAAGACCAGTAAGATGAGTTTATCTTGCTACAGTAGATAAAGCAGGTAATTTTGGTAATAACAAAATTCAGGTGAGGTCATCTAAGAGCATTTCATTAAAGGAAGAAAGAATCCTCAAGCTACCAAAACCAGGAGTATGATAAAAACTGTCAGTTGACGAAAATGTGGCTGCTTCCTAGAAGTTTTGTCCTTGAAATTCGATGGTGGTGTGTGTTGAGTTTCATGTGTTGCCAAACAGAAATATGTAGAGCCTATGCAAGTTTACATGCTGAATGTAAAGAAGAAAATACTTTGAGGGACAGTGGAAAATTCATTTGTGAATGTGTACCTGGGATCTTGGATCAGTGCATGGTTTAAACAGAAGTAGTATTTGCAGGAAGATGAGCATGGGGGTAGAAACTTGAATTTTCTGCTCTGGATTTCTAAGAGGAAGATGAAGCTAATGAAGATGTCAGCTGACACATCCCTTTTTACAAAGCAAGAAGATCCTTCCAAGCAGGAGAAGAAAATTCCTGTTGCAAAATGACAATGTAAAGACTTTCAAGACCGTAGTGTTGGTATTAAATGCTATTGTCTTGCGTTAGATGAGCACGTCATGTTATCTTCATCAAATGAGTGACATATCTCATTTGGAAGTGATTAATAAACATGATTTTTCAATTTATTTTTCTGCATGAACTCTGAATTCAGTCAGACAGATATTAATGAGACGCAGTAAATTTGTGTGCTGAGACAATGATACTCTTGTGCTAATCTCTCTTAAACTAGTTTGGGATTTTTTTTTTAAAGATTCTCTACTTCATATGACTTGAAGTAGCAAAAATGTCAGGAGGAGGCAAGGGAAGATTGTAATGGTGACTGATAACCTCAAATGCTAGGTAAAGGAGATAAATACACAAGCTTTGTTTTAGAACCGAAGATTTTGAAAATAATAATAATGAAAAAATAAACAAATACAGAAGCTGTTGTAGATGTGGTATGATGTGAGCAAAAATAAATGATTGTGTTCACCAACTAATGCTGTACAACTCTGTTACCTGCAAGATGTGTAAAAAAAATTTGTTGTCTCTGCTATGTCTAAAACGTAGCTGAGGCAGTGATGCTGAGGTTCTATTTGGGCACTATCTGTCAAAGAAATGGCCCGGTCTGCACTGTAACGTGCTGTTCCTGCACCTGTGTGTGTGATCGTGTGTGAGAACATACAGGCTTGAAACTCTAAATGGCAAGGAGATGCCACTAACCAGAAAAATGCTGCAATTGAGCTTAGCTTCTTCCATTTAATCAAGTGTGTTTTATAGTGGAGCTAAATTTTACACCAATTGCCTGCCTCTAGAAAAGTGTTTCCATTAAGTAAAACTTACGTTAATTCTGCCCCAGTTTCTACTAGTAGCTTGAACAGCCAGCAGTATTTCAGCCTAAATGGAGTCCCTGTCAGTTTAGTATTGAGCTCACTTGAATAGACAGGGTGGGAAGGGGAACATACCTGTGCGCACTCCAACTTTGGGATGCTTTAGAGAGCCTAGAAAAACTTCAGAAAGGTGTAACAACCTCTGCTAATCCTGGCTTGGGGAGAGCTTTTGATTTCCTAGAATGTATGCAATTGGAGAAGAGGAGACAACACGTATCAGAAAGCAGCGTCATTTCAATTATTCATGGAAAACTGGCAAAAGTTAAATGTGTTGAAACCATACACGTGTGTTTGTAAGAGGGTTTTTGCTGTCGTGTGTTCTCTCTGGTTTAATAGGTGTCCAAAACTGGAGCTGTAGACATGCTCTCTTCAGCAGCGCTGCAAGTTAGGTGGATGTGTGCCAGCAACCTCTTCAGCAGCAGCTGGTGGAGCTAACTTAGCTTCACTTTGATAATAACATGCTTATCCAAATTAATTATCAGCTATTGAATAGGAGTATAGTTTCTCCACTAAACCTCATCTTTTATGGTGGAAACCTCTGGGATTTGGGCCCTTTGATAAATAGGGCAAGTAGTAAGATATTGGGAAGATACTATGGAAAGTAATAGGGCAAACAATGCTTTGTGGTTTAAGGAGGGTTAAAATTCTGCATTTAAAAACCAGTAAGCCTTATTATGCCTTTTTTTCCCTATTTGAGTGCCCAATAAAGGAAATTATTTTACAAAACAACTTTTCTCCTGATGACTGAAATTGAAAGAAGCGTGTGTGTGTGTGTCTGCATGTGTGTGTGCACGTTTCCATATACATGCATGCCTTTTTCTTGAGTCATGAAAAAGTAAGGTTTCACAATTTGGTTTATGAACTGGGATTACAGCTATTGAGGGGAGAAATGCATGTTTCCAGGCTAACTTAAATCTCTTGTTAAAGATATACTATCCCTGAAGGGTGGTTTTTTGAGGTTTTTTGTTTGTTTTTAACCAGCCTCCTAACTAGATAACACATAGCTAGAAGAGAGCTGGGAATTTTTTAGGAATACAAATTCTCACATAAATAATATCTTCCTCACCATGGCATGAATCTTCTGAGCATTGCCTTTTTAGGTTTAAATACCAGTACTCTGCCTTTAAAAACACTTCTATTTTAGAAAATGCACTGGAAAGTGTGGTGGAGCTTTTAAAGCAAAGATCCATTTTATTCAGTAGCTGCTTGATTAATGAAACTGATGCAGAATAGAGATCAAAAAGCTCTTTGCTTTTAGAGAAGTTATATACAAATTTTTCCTTAGAAAGCTGAGTCCTATTTAAGGTCCATCCCCACCCCCCCCAATACTCTCGCGAACAACTGAAATTTGTTTTCCCAGTTGCATAGTGATGCTTGTGATGACCTTCTTTTTTGTGCTGGCGGTCCTCCATGCTTTTAAGTTACACAGAACTTGAAAATACAGCTATGTTTATCTTCTTACCTTGTAAGGCTTGCTGTTACTTTAGATTCTTTTAGCCTACTGTGTTACTTAGAAAAATAATAAAAAATTGCAGTTAATTCAGGGAGAATTGATTGAAATAGGTGTCTCATTTTTAAATCTGGTAAACAAAAAAGAAAATGTTGGCAGTAATTAATTTTATTGCATGATTCTACAATAATTTCTGTTAAACTTCTAGTGACTTGGCTGTATTTACAGCATGTGCAAATCTAGGATTTGCCAAATCCTTTGTGATTAATAGTCTTTTATCCACTATCCTCTTTACGAGTCAGATAAAAGCATAAGGCTTCCATAATGCGTGTTTGTGTGGGATTAGGGAAGCAATTTGGTGGTAGATGTGTTTGTCGTGAAGCATGAGAATTGATGACGTGTGCAATTTCAAAATACGGTTTTAATGTAATAGTATGTCTAATCACTTTTTTGATCTTACTAACATACGTGCTTCTGCTCAAGTTTTATGTTTAACACCAGAGCTACAAATGATAATGTGTTTCTTTAAGTGAGGAGCTTGATGCAGAGGGCAAATATTAACTACAGCAAACATTTTTCCTTCTAGCTTACAGGCTGTACACTGTAGTCCCTCGATTAGTGAAGTTTGTTGATATTCTGACCAACTGGTATGTTAGAATGAATCGCAGAAGACTAAAGGTAGGTATCTACTTCTGCAATCTTGAACTGTAAACAAAATCCTAGTACCCTATGTTAATTTAATGCATAGCAGCTTCTTTATGCTGCATTTTAAATTATATCAGTTTGTACCAGTTTGTATCAGTTTGATAGTGGGAATGAGAACTTAACATTTTTTCCTCCCCGTTGCTTTATGAGGAAAACCAAATAAACAAAATGCCCAGTAATTCTGTTTCACTTGCTGGATGGGATTGAGCAAAATGAATATAGTTTGGAAAACCAGTTTATTGCATTAACACAGGAAATTTTTGAAGTTTATTGAAGTGCACTTACTGATCCTAAAATTGCAGTTGTTGGTTTTTTTTCTTGGTGAATTCTTCAAATAGGGCGAGAATGGGACTGAAGACTGCATTATGGCCTTGGAAACCTTGTTTAGTGTTTTGTTCTCCATGTGCAGACTTATGGTAAGGGAATTACAGCCCACTGTAACCATTTAACATTTTTAATGTCGTTAATCTAAAAGCATACATCTTTGTCTAAGTTGACCATAGGAACTAGGGGTACAGAGACTGAACCCATGGGGAGAAAAACCATGTTGCTACTGATTTGTGCAGCACTGTTCATTTTCCTCCTCCCCCTTTTATTTGCTTATCTGCCCCATGGTGCTATAAAGAAGGCAAATATCACCTGACTGATAAAGAGACATTATGATTTCTTATCTGATGCCCAAAAGTAACATGTAAATATCAGGATGGAGGTGAATAAGTAGTAGCAATTTCATCACTTACTTCACTCTGCATTTTGAATAACATCACAGTTCTGCATTGAAGACACTGCGTAAGCATTGTTTTTGCTGAACTGTCCTTCTGCAATTCATAAGTATCACTGATTCATAATGTACAAACAATAAAGAAGAGATGATGATTGAATGCAACATTACAGGCACCGTATACTCCATTTATCACTGAGCTGATGTACCAGAATCTGAAGACACTTATTGATCCGGCCTCGGTTCAGGAGAAGAATACTGAAAGCATCCACTACCTCATGCTTCCCCAAGTGAGGTAAAAGACAGCTGTTATGTGGCAAAATGGGGTTTTGGTTTGGTTGGGTTTTGGCTGGTGGTTGGTTTTTGTTTGGGTGGGTTTTTTTGTTTCTTTTCACAGAACAGTGCTCCTTCACTTACTTGTGTTTAAAATGGTTTTGCATAACAAGAAAACAAGCTGCTTTAACAATGTGAATATTCCTTTGCCTCAGGAAGAATTTTAGGATGATAGTTAACACGTTCTTTTCTATAAGCAAAAAAACGTTTAAGTTTTGATTAAGCTCTGATTAATGTTAGTCTCTTTGCTGTAGGAGAACATTTCACTAGCAGTACACTTCACGCCCCACTGTCAATATTAGCCGGGAACTTTCTTTTCCCTCCATATTTAGCAGTAGGCTTGTGCTAGGTTAAAGGATTGTAGATAGGAAGGAAAACAATTAAGAGGAATCCATGTTCCCAACTCATAACATTTTCTTCTTATGGTGGGCAAGGAGTATCCTTTTTACTCTTCAAAATGTGCACTGACTGGAAGCTATAATGCCTACCTATGAAGGGCCCATAAAGATTATAAAACTTGCGGGCCCTACATTTGCAAGAACGTGTGCATCCCCCCGTCTCTAGGCCTTCCTTAGTGAATGCTGTTGCCAGATCCCATGTGGATTGGAATTATTGTTTTGTGTGGACCACATACAGAGCCAGCAGAGTGAGTTCTTTTGGCTGCAGAGCAAGAATTTAGACCATTGTCCAGAGATTGCCACTTCCTTGTAAGAGGATACATCATATGAGAGAGAGCTTTCCAAACAGATCATTTCTTTGGATGCTGATGGGTGAGGTTTTTTTGTAAGTGCCAGTGTGTCTCAAAAAGGTTTGGGTCCATGATGGTTGTACTGGACGTATGCTCTGGGTTATCCATAGTATCAACCTAACCCAGGTAGAACTTGACAACTGGAGTTGTTTTGGTTTGGGTGTTGGGGTTTTTTTTTTCCCTTAATCCAGCTCGGGGAGACACTAGTATTACAGTAATCAGTTGCTCGTTAGTGCCTTGGTGCTAAGTTAGTGGATTAAGTTAGTGCCTGCATTGCAGTCTGCTGTTAGTCACTGAATGCAAGAGAAGCAAACTTTCCTTTTGCATTGCAGCTCAGTTTGAAAACCCTCAAGGACAAGGGAGCTGACCTTGATACTTTACGTGCCAGTTTAAAAATTTAAACCTTCCAGAAATGGTGTTTCTTTTATGGAAACTATATCCTTTGAGGAAGGTGTATGTTCTTTCTGATAGCTTTAATAGTGAGAGTTACTGCAACAAGGAGTTTGAGATTGACATAATGATGGTGCTGATTTTCTGTTCCCTGGGAAAGTGCTGTAAAGAATATGTAATCAAAGAATGCAAAACTCATCAGTGAGCTATCAGAAATGGTTTTGAGCTCCTGTAGAATGGAGTAATGGAAGGACAGTGAGCTATTTGCAGGAACTCAGTTCAGGCATGGGCTTAGCATGAGCGTTTAAAAGTGGCTTAGTCACTTTTTATTCCTGTTAGTGCTAACTGACTTGCTGCTGCATCATGCAAACATACGATGTATGAGTGGCTTGCACGGCTTTCTTCTTTGTCTTGTGCTTTGTTTGGATTTTTGTCTGTTACTAGTTTGTGTAATTTACTGGATCCCCTACGTATCAATTGTTCCCTTTGTCAGATAAAAAGACCTGTTTTCAGAATGAAATTATTGTTGAAGTTTTAGAGTTTCAGCTTGAGTTGCTGAGCACATCACTGCATTTTTCTGTGAATATTTTTCTGATGACTGCATGGGGACAATATTGTCAGTTAATAATAAGAGACATTTTTTTGATGGAGTTACAGAAAATCCTACTTTAACAGATTGGTTGCATTAAATTTTGTGGATGTGCATGCAATCTGTGAAGACTATTCTCATTTTGTGGCTCCACAATATTAAGTAATGGCAAGTAGTATTGAAATACTGCCACATTATACTATATGAATCTTTCTGGGAGCAAAATCTTCTATCTCACAATTTACACGTTTCCAAGTTTTTGGAGGACCATCCTGAAAGACTGCCTTTTGGAAGAACAAAAGCTTCAAAATAGGTAGTAACATCTTAATCAAAGCCCTAATGCAGAAGATGGGGATATTTCAGTTGTAATTTTGCTTTACCAGTTCCGTTTTTCTGGACAATCCTTATTGTATGCATGGTTTTCATCCCAGTACTTTTGCTACTTATATTACAGCAAGCAGCTTTGTTCATTTTATTCACAACTGTCTTTTGAACCAGTACCTCTGGTCCTGATATGACACTTGTGCGGTTTTAAAGGAGCTGCTCAATTTATGCAGCAACTCAAGAAATCAGGAAAACCACGTTTTCAGAACTGTTGGCTGCTAGTACATTTGAAACAAGATGTGAATGTCAGCTTACTCAAAAAAACCCAAACAACCGAACCCAAAAACAAAAAGGCAAAAAAAAAAAAAACCCAACCCTGCCTTGCCTCAAAATGGAAGGGGGTTAAGATGATGAAGCCAGGAAAAATGATGAAGCMGGGAAAGATGATAAGACTGTCTAAAACATCAAGCTAAAATGTTTAGAATTCCTGGAAAAGATTATAAATTGAGATCCAGTGAGTTGGTTGCATTATAGGTATTTCATTGTCATTATAAGTATCCTATTTATAAAATCTTTTTGCATCTTCTTATTATTAATGTAAATCTTACTTTTTATTGGATAATAATAGAATAGGTAGTATGACTCAACCCATCATCTCCATCTTGTGAGAGGTGCTAACAAAAGATGATTTAAGAATAGCTCTGGGTTTTGTTTTCAGCAAGTTATTTCCTCATCTTCTTCTCCACAAAGAGAGAAGAAAAACCTGTTTGTTCTTTTTTCAAATTGCCCCAAACAGGGCATAATTGAGTCTCTTGTAGGAAATTCCAGAGAAGGGGGTAAAATGTTTTCAATCTGCTCAAACAGATACAATGAAAATGAAGCAATATAATGTTTCCTTTTTAATCTAGGGAGGATCTCATCGACAAAAAAATTGAAAGTGCCGTTTCTTGTTTGCAGTCTGTTATTGAGCTTGGACGAGTAATCAGAGACAGAAAAACCATTCCAGTAAAGGTTAGAACTCTTAACATCTCTTATCAATACCTTGGGAATGTGCAATAGCTTTGTAACTTTGGGATAAGCCTGGGAAAATTGAATAATTAAGTTTGGAATAGCAAACAGAGTTCAACAATAAAATACTTCAAATGATAAATAATAATTTCTGAAGTTCTTTATTTTCAGTTGGAAGGACAAAAGTTTGTTTGTTTCTTTTTCCATTTCCCCAGTATCCTTTGAAAGAAGTAGTTGTTATCCATCAGGATCCAGAGGCTCTGGAAAACATCAGATCTTTAGAGAAGTATATACTCGAGGTAAGAACATCATGAACATGATGCTTAACTGGATTGTGTATGTCAGTTACCTAAACAAACAAAACCCTAACCTTCTCTGTTGACGATATTAATAACTCACTAGGTAAAATTAATTTAAAAGAGAGTTGTAATGAAAGGGGATATCAATGCGTACTGTGTACAGAAATGAAGGTAAATGGGTGATGATCCTTAGTCAGTTGTAGTATTGAGAAATACTTAATCGCTCAAACTGACCACAGAGGACTAAGAGGCTATTAGAAATGTTCTTTTTCTTGATCAGTGAAAGGAGAAAAACATTTTCTGAATGAAAATAAGACAGTAGTCAACTACATGTTGTCAGAGATGGATTGCAAAATCTGTGATCTCCTTTAGTTAACGGGCATTAAAAACAGTTTGACAGTAAGTGGAAGGGTTGATGGAGAGAAGGAGTTCCGTGTAAGGGAGAATAGGGGACCAGTCAAGATTTTTGCAGGATGTCGTTTAGGAAGTAAAATGTCAAATAAATAAGATGTTAGTCTATACAATTTCTTACACTCATCTGCTCCTGTATGCCACTGCAATACTCTTTTAATGTGTGCCCATTAGAGAAATGTAGCCTGCCCTACTTCTGAATCTTTGTTTGGATCAAAGCCCCGTCATTAAGAAGAAAAGCAATCCTTCTTGATTTTTTGAGCTTAACTTCTGAAATTGGCTGCACTTTCTGCTTTCAGTCAGTCATGTAAAAATCCATAGTATTTTAAGAAGTGAAATGAAAAAGGAGCTTGTTTATTTATAAACTTCATTTATTTATATGTTTATGCTATGAATAAATCTTTTAAACTTCAGTACTGCATTTCAGAAGTTGTAGTGAAGGCACAAAGCCTATTACTTTTTGATTGCTTAAAAGACTGTTTGTAGAGTAGGCTTTTTTTAGTCTTTATGTTCAATTAAATTTCATTACAAATAGACTTTATATGCATCTCCTTTCGCATCTATGATGTACAAGAGAAATCAAACAGTAAGAGGAAATGGTGAGAAGGAAGAGTGTTTCAGCTACAGTGATGAATTTTGATGAGCCGTGGTGTTTTTATTCAAAAAGAAAGGGGAAAAAAAAAGCTACTATGCCAGTATGCCTTAGAACTTTTTTCTAGGTGTTGGGGCCTTCAACTCATCTTGCAAACCAGTGGTTTTGGATTTAAGTGGTACTTAAATCTGTCATGATCATGCATTTGATATCATGAGCTATGCTATGTGTAATTTCTCAGCGTTAGCAGCCTAGGGGTTTTATAATTACTTTGCTGAACAGGGAGTTAGAGGTAATACCATCTCCATTGTAAGACTGGAGACCTTTCAGAACCACTCTGGAAGGCAGTGAGGGAAGAAGGAAGACTGGTTAAGCAATGCTGTTCTTTCCAAGCAGTCTTAATTTCTTCTTGCTGCAGTAGTCTCTCATTGGGATAGATGATCACTTTTCACCCAGATGTTTCATTGCGTTCCTTGGGGAGATAAGCCATGACTTCATCTTTGTAACTTTGTGTTGTGGGGAGGAAAGAATTGCGTTTCGAATAGCAGCTCTTTGCTAAGGAAGCAGAATTCTAAAGGAACTGTTTTGGTGTTGGTGTTGGGCAGAATGCATGCATTCGACTTGAATATAAATTGGGGATTACTTCATGACAATAATTTCTGTGTATTAATCTGTCTGGATTTTCACTTGAATCCTTCCCTTATGCAATCTTGTTGTATTTGTGTGTGGCTCTTAACTCAACGAGGCAGAATACACGTCAGCTTTTCTCTCGGATGAGAACTGGAGGAGTGGTCTTGCAAAACAAAAAGACCTAGGTAGCTATTCAGATGATCTTCCCCATTCAAGACCTCTTGATAAAACCGTTTCTGAGGAAGGGATGCCAGCCTCAATGCAAGGTCCTTGTTAGAGAAGTTAAGTACAATGTAATACGAAAATAAGAACCCCCCAAAATACCAACTTCCTTAACTGTTACAAGAGATTTCATGTAGAAGTCTTAATACCGTTTCTGAATGCCTGTGAACTGCAAGCTTAGCCTTCTCATGTCTTGCCCTCTCAAATCTACTTGTTTGAAACAATCTCTGTTTAAATGAGCAAAAACCAGAAGAAAAAAAATTTTGAACAGCAGTGTAGTTGTACATCTGAACAGTTTATGAAAAACTTCCTTCCCTTCCCTTCCGTGATAACTTCACATCTGGAAAGGTGAGCCATAGGGTGTACTTACCATTATTCTCTGAAGTCTACCCTCTTCCTGTATTTTAAGTGCTTGTAGCGTATATACTAAAAACAGATTACTGTTACAACTTAATTCTTTGTCCTATTTTACCTCTAGTGTACTTCCCAAGCTACTGTCGTATTAGTTCGGCTTCTATGTGTCCCAAGTACAGTAATCGGGTGGGAAATATAGGGATTCTCCATGTTGCAGAGTGGTTCCCTTCCTTCAGCTCCATCCACAGCACTGAAGCTTTGAATCTGACACTGCAGAGGAACTTTGTCTCATTTCTCTCTTAAGGAAATTCTTACCATGTTGTATCACCGTAGGACCTCTGTACTTCTTAGAGCTGATATAATATAGGACTGGTGGGTTCAGCAATCTGTCTTTAGTTTGTGTTTCTGTTTAATGGCCTCTGGATTATTAAATAAAATTTATTTCTACTAGTAATTGACCTTTGACCTTCCTGTCATCTCTCATTTATCAGAATCTGTCACTTTCCAGATCAGTTTATGTATGTTCATGACAGTCAGTTCCAGTGGCTGTACTAAGGCATGCTGGTAGTACATAGAATCATTAAGGTTGGAAAAGACCTCTAAGATCATCGAGTCCAACCGTCAACCCAACACCACCATGCCCACTAAACCATGTCCCTACGCGCCTCATCTACACGTCTTTTAAATACTTCCAGGGATGGTGACTCCACCACTTCCCTGCGCAGCCGTTCCAATGCTTAACCACTCTTTCAGTAAAGACATTTTTCCTAATGTCCAATCTAAACCTCCCCTGGCGCAACTTGAGGCCATTTCCTCTTGTCCTAATGAAGCATAAGGTTATGATGCTTTACATTTAATGGATTTTTTTCTTCCGTAAGTGTTTGTAACGTTTTGCGTTCTGTAAAGCCAGTGAAATGGGTCTTCAAAGATAAGTGAGATAAGTTCTTTTTCTATTATAATAACCACTGGCAGTAGAGTATCTGAGGATTTTTTTTTTCCCTTGCCCAGAAACGTCATGGCCCTTATCGTACGCCTGTCCTTGGTAGGTTAAGGAGTCTGTCTTCCTTTCAATAAGGTATATTCAGAGGGCTCTGTAACAGAAGATCTAGTTACATGCTTAAAATGTGATGGAACTTTTTTAGTTCAAGTTGTCATTGTCAAGACAGCTGCTTTGCCTTGACAAAGAGAACAAAAATCTGCATCTACCCAAGCAAGGGCAACTCACCGCGCTTGTCTTGGTGAGAGCAACCATGTCAGTCAAAGAATTCAAGAGATGACTGAAGCAGCAGAGGACCTCTTAAACTTCTAATTATCTGTTACTCCAGCAATACTATCTTTGCCCAAGCCTCAATATACATCTAAGGAAGGCTTCTAAAAATTCTGCTGGGGGCAACTTAAGAGCACTGGCTAAGGGACTCATGGCTCAATGCACAAGACTTCTAGATCAATGTTGTATGCTTCTTGCTTTTAGTTAGTGGGGGACTTAAATTCTTAAGAATTGTGCACTAAAGAAATTTTAATTAAAAAAATCTTAATTGACTTGCAAGTGGGATTGAAAGGCTTTTCTGTCATGTTAGTTTATTGATTATTTTTCTTAGACTTGGCAGTTATGATGCTTCACTTCAGAATTGCTATTATTATTAATCATTTCAATACTTGGATCTTTTCAATAGCAGAATTTTGTGAAATTTAAGTTAGTGTCTGTCACATTTTCTTGATCTGAAAACTGGATTTGTGGATTTTACAGAACCCAATTTTAAGGGAGATGAGGTTTGCTTACTCAAATTACTTCCAAAAAGATAGCTGACAAAATTTGCTGTCAACTTCTACAGCTAGTAAAAGGTAACAAAGGAACCTAACAATTTGATAAATGATGACATAATTGGATTGTACAAAAGTATGTTTTAATTTATATTCATTTGCTACCACAAACAAAGTTAAAGTATGTCTTACGGGGAGATGAGTTTCAACAAACTCAAATACCTTTATGGAAGCACAAATACAAAAGACTGTCTACTGTCCTATTTTTATTATGTGTCTTAAAATTCAACAAGCTGATGCTGAAGCTTAGCATGTGTTTTATTGATTGCTATGCAATACAATCTAGTTGTTTACTAGGATGCTTCGGAGCTAAAGAGGTCAATGAATACAGGCAGACTGGGTAGTATTATGTGGGCTGTATTTGCAGCTTTGTTCATCAACCTCCTACATATTCAGAGCTTTAGAACCTTTAGTTTTTGTTAGAAGTGTGTTTCCAGTAAATTTGCAGGTGCCAGAGGTAATCTGTAAGAAAAATTACACCATTTGATTTCATGCAGTTGCTGACAAAAGAATTTGAAAAATACACTTGTCAATTCTTTGAAAATTTCATTTATCACTTTTTCAGAAGTAGCTGTAGTCTTTGATCTGCAGTCTTACTCTGTCATCATCAGAACATAGCAAATCATTTAAATAAATGGATTTTAATATTAGAACTGTCCAGAGTATAGAGTTGTCATGCAAAAATGGCCAAGCTCACAAAATGAAATAAATCCAGAAGGCTTTTAGCAACTGAACACAGTTGCATTTTATTCATTAGTATTTGAGGCCTTTTACAAGCCTCGTTCAGGACTTCTCTTCCTAACTACTTCCAGTGGAAGGTTTTATCTGAGCAAATTTTACTCTAAGCACAATCAGAATCTTGTTTGCATCCAACCTTTGTATAGTCTTCAACCCCCACCCCTCCGTATGGCTATAATAAAACAGAGAAAATTGACTTCTCCTTCATGAAATCTGAGGTCTACCAGTATTTTGTAACATTAATGGTGTGATAGTAAGGTAGTAGACTGAGTCCGTGAATGGGCTGAATTAACTGATGCATGAGCTGTGGCAGTGTGTGGTCCTTCAGTATTTTGTTTCTTACAGTATTACGTAATCAATATTTATTTTCCTTTTTAGGGTGTTTGGCTTAGAGAGCCCAGCCCAGCTGAAGCACAGCACTGGCATTTCTCTTTCTCCGTTCTGAGAACTGGGTGTAGTTGGGTTACCGGTCGATCTGATCATGTCTGGCACATGGCACCAACTAAAGGCCCTTGTACATAGGAATGCCTGAATATACAGGTCTTCCTTCTGGCRGTGGGAAGGACTGGTTGCCTCGGTTTGTGTGTATGAGACTTGAAAGATGTGTTAAGGAGCTAATTTTGATTTATTGGGAAGATAAAATTAAGAACTATTTTAAGTCAAAGCACTATATTGAGGCAGATATAAACAGACCTAAGATACAGACTTGCTTTTTTTTTAAGAATCATTCTGGTTTTTTAATTGATAATGTATACAGAAGAATGGTTTCCTAATCTAATTAGTATAGAAAACTTGGCCTGATGGAGTTGGCTTGGATGTAATTTACTAATCAGGCCCAAAGTCATCTTTAAATTTGTGCTATTTTTTGGATTATAATTTCTTTTTCCCCATGAGGTCGTCATTTACCACTTGTGGGCTCATTTCCAACAGCACCCCATTAAAACTGAATTTCTGAAGTACGTAATTCTCATTAGATTTCCTAAAAAATGTATTAAATAAAATTAGATTTGGTTGTATTCTTGGCTCCTCATGTCAGCAGGAGTTCCTAGGGAATTAGACTGTAGTTCAGAGGTTGTATTTAAGTGTTACTTCTCAGTCTAAATATTTGTTTCTACTTGCTAGTCCTGTCATGCTGACAACACCATTCACTTCTGCTCCCTAAATGACTTGGAGTAGCTTGCTCGCCAAATGCACTTGGTGATTCTGTATCATGTTGATGTGAACTCTAACAACCAAAACAAATCTCCACAACAAGTGGAGATTTAAACACAAAATGCTTCAAGTATTGGGCAGTCTGACAGACAAAACCTGCCAAATTACAGTGAAATGTGCTCCAGATGTGTGCAGGTTGTACCTGTAGAAGAGTTGTATATTGGCAATTAAAACTCAGCAAGATCTGTGCCTGGTACGTTACACCAAGAACAGAGTGGGACTGTACAAAACTGGAAATTTAGGTATCAAGTCCTGCCTTGTGTGTGTTTCTTACTTAGCTTTACAAAGCGGGGAAAAACCAGGCTCTCTTGAAGACACAAACTAACACTGGGATACAGTGCTCTTATTTACAGGAGGTATACCAGGACATTATTTCTTGGTGTTATTAATAACGTGTGTAATGCATTTGTTTGTTGGACAGAATTAAGTGTAGAGCGGAGAGGTTTGCTGTGTATTTTCAAATTTGGCATTGTATGATGGTCAGGGTGTGTAATGAAGGGGTTTTTTTTTATGGTGGTTTTTAATGTCCTTATGTGATAAGGCAAATATTTGTAATTAAGAACATAAGAAATGACTCAGTGGTTTAGACTCGTGGCTCATCTAGCACATCGTGCCTGCAATGGCAGAGTCCATTTAGAGAAAGCACAAGCATCTGGCCGCTTCTTGCAGTAGGCTCCTGTCATAGTCAGCCATGTGCAGCTGTTGTATTAAAGATACTCAAGGGCACATGCTTGCCTATTCCCTTTAACATCTTTTCATGTTAAGCCTACTGTTATAAGCTTAATTCTCAATCCTTTTTGAACTTGGTGGTACACTCCTGTTTACCTCCTGGTGGCATTAAGTACCAAGGGTTAACTACTTGTTTATCTCTTTTAAACTAATCTCCTACTATTTTCACTGCACGCTCCCTTACTTGAGGGGTTGTTTGGGGATTTGGTGAATAATGGTTTTACATTCCTAGCCCACCTCCTTCATAACTTTTTAAATTTCAATCATATCCCTCTTCCACTTCCTTCCCTCCAAAGAGTTGCAGCCGTGATCTTCCCTCATATGGTAGCAACACTGTTCTCTTAAATGAGTTGTTCTCTAAAACCTTCTACAGCACCACTCTATTTCCCTTCAGATACAAGGACAAAAACTGCACGCGTTACTCATAAAACACGGGCACACCCAAGTTTCTGTGGTGGCAAAATAACATCCTTGGTCTAGGGCCCCTCCTGAAGTTCATGCAAGTTTTATAAGCTTTTGGCTGCCCCTGCACACTGATCTTCAGAGTCCCTGTCTGCAAAGCATAGACTGAAGTTTTTCTGAGCAAGGTGTTTTTCTGTACAGTAAGGACCTAGAATAAACAGATAAGGAAAGAGACAAAATGAGGCAGTAGCATTTGTACAACTTAAAACAAAATTGTTGATTATAGTTTTCTGGCTAAATGCATACTGAAAGGAGTATTTTAGCAAAATTTTTTTTCCTGAATTTTGCCAGGCCATTGCACACAAAGGTCATAGTTTTATCTCTTCAGGCAGTTGCAACAGTAAAGTGAAAAAGGTTGTTGAATAAGGATCTGATTTGAGTTGAGAGCTGACTGGTGTCTATTAATAACAGAGAAATGTCTACCTAAAGGCTGAAGAGGGGGATAGGATCTTCTGCTGAAGGATAGTTTCAGTACTGGTTGGATTTATTTGCTCTTGCAGCGTTGGCAAATTACTTAGTTCATAGAGACAACCATATAAAAAATTTGCAGCTTGAGACTTACGACTTCCCTAGTACTGTGGCCCCTGGTTTTGTACTCTTTCCACAGTCGTCAGAGATGGCTGTTATTCAGCTTCACTTTTTCCTCTTGGTGTATTTATATAGGAGCTTAATGTACGTCAAGTGACGCTATCTACTAATAAAGATAAATACGGAGTCCGGCTGAGAGCAGAACCCGATCACATGGTGCTTGGGAAGCGTTTGAAAGGTACATTTAAGCTTGTCATGGCTGCAATCAAAGAGCTGAAGAGTGAGCAGCTAGAGGAATTCCAGGAGACAGGTACGTAGTGGTACAAACCCCTGAATGATGGCAACGTTGACCAGAAAAAGAAGATCCAAAATCCTTTGGCTCATCAGAAAAAAATTAAGCAATTGCACTTGATTTGTGTATATTAATCAAGCATTTTTAGGAACAGATGCAAAAGCATCCTTCTGTGGGCTTAGGGAAGCTTAAGGCCTATTCCCAGTTATTATCCCTATTAAATTCTATGCTAATGAGAATAGGAGAAAAGTTGTTTTTATTATTTTGCTGACAGTAGATTAGAAGTGGCCATGTATACTAACCTTACACTGTTCTCCTGTTTGAGTGCTGTTGTAAGGCCAAAATGAAGTAGAGAGTAAACTGTTCTGTAAGACTGAATCAAATTTTAACTGAGTATATGTGCAATAGTTTATATTCTAAAAGCATTGCTTCAATTCCAGACTTACTGGTGGGTGTGAAGTTTCCAGCTATATCTGTTTAGTTAGCTGCTTGAGTGTAAATTTTCATTTAGTTGAGATACAGGTTACTTTTAAGTTTTATTCCGTTTCATTCAAATGGTAAACAGTTGCTGAAGCATCTGCGTTTGAGTGAGTTCTGCTGCCTGTAGAAGTGCTTGTATGAAAAATCTGAATGTGGGATAGTTCAGTGTTTCTTACTAGTACTTAACTGCTGTTTAAATGTATTGCAAATATATTGCATTTCATGTATTTGAAGACTGATACTCGTCTTAAGCTTTTTGAATTAAAATTTTTTTTTCACTCTGATTGTAAGAGGTGCTCTTCATCTGCCAATTCTGCAGGCACCATTGTTGTAGAAGGACATGAACTCCATGGGGAAGATCTTCGTCTCATGTATACCTTTGATCAGATCGCAGGAGGATCTGCCCAGTTTGAGGCACATTCTGATGCTCAGGTATTTTCTTGGTTTTTTGTTGTTGTTGTTGTTGTTCTTGTTCTTGTTGTTGTTAAGGAGAGAGTTCCTCTAGAAGTAATATGAAAATGGTGAGTTGAAAACTGGGGTGGTTTTGTTTGTTCAGTTAGTTCAACAAATTCCAGGAGCCTATCTTCTGAATTTTGGAGATGTTGAAGTACTCTCTTCAACAAGGTATTTTGTAAGTGAGGAGCTCTCTAAAAATGTACCTGAGCTTCTGAGTGAGTCAATACTAGCTTGTTTCAAGTTTGTTACCTATTCACCTGTCTTCTGTGCATCACCTCAGGTTTTAGTTCTGCTAGATGTTACCCCAGACCAGTCCATGGTGGATGAAGGAGTTGCCCGGGAAGTTGTTAATCGCATCCAGAAGCTTCGCAAAAAGGTTAGGAAGCAAGGGTTTGGAATAAGACATTCTAACTTACTCGTAAGCAGTCTTTGGGCAATATGCAGCAGAAACTGACCTTGGTAATTAAACATGAAGCCCTGTATCACTTACTCCTAATATATAGCTTTCTGATCGGACATAAATGATTACAAATAATTATTTTCATTTTTAATTTCCATATTACTAAGTAGCTAGAGTTGAACAATGAGCTTGCTATACATCATCCGTAGTGAATTAACTAATTTATTTATTTATTTTACTGACATCCTCTTGTTTTCTATCTTCAGCCACATAGCAGTGGTTCAGTCCCCATTAAGCAGCTCTCAGCCCTGCCTGCCTTCTGCCGAGTATTACGTTCTGTTCCGTCTCAGTTCCGGTCCTGTCAGCTGGGCTGGTGAGAGCCAAGACATCTGAGCCTAGGACTGCTAACTCGTGTCTTAGCAAATTGCAGGAGGCATTTCTGGCACTGATTTGTATACCTACGTTAATGATTCTGCTCTAAATTGTTCTCATCATACATACAAATGATGCTGTCTGAACTTATGTTAAAGCACTTTGAACCAATGTAACTTCCTTCTCTCTACAACACTAATCCAGAAAGAGCTGCACTCAGTATCTCCATTTTGTGCCAAGAAAGCATGGTCACCATGGAGGTGGTGATAAGTTGAAAAAGCCTTTAATCTGGAGAGGACATTAAGTAATATTTAACTTGGTATAGAGAATTCTAAAGGTTTCAGAACCTGCAAGTTTAAAAAAAACCCCACAAAACAAAACAATCCCCTGTCCCGTCATGCACTTACACATTGCAAACGTGGAACATGTTGTTCTATGATATATGTAGGGTTTTCCTACTTGACTAACTTGGTGGCAATGCGCTAGAATTTGTATCTTTTTCAGATTCATGCCTGAAGAAATCTTGCAAGAACTCTAAATGATGTGTAGAGAAAACTTTCATGGGACAYGTTTTTGGGAAAAGATATCTTTACAGTTAAGACTGCATGAATCTTCAGTATAAGACTGAAAAATGACAAATTTGTACCAAAATAGTTTTTATATATATTTTTTATATATATATATATATATAAATTATATAGATATATATCTGTATAAAATAAAAACAGGAAGGAATGTGGCCATGAAAAGAAAGCTCTCTCATAAGTTTGATGATTTAAATTTACTTCTGTAAGGGCATAAGATCATAGAATCATAGAATAGTTTGGGTTGGAAGCGACCTTTAAAGGTCCAACCCCCCTGCCGTGGGCAGGGACATCTTCAACCAGATCAGGTTGCTCAGAGCCCCGTCCAACCTGACCTTGAATGTTTCCAGGGATGGGGCATCTACCACCTCTCTGGGCAACCTGTGCCAGTGTTTCACCACCCTCAGCGTAAAAAATTTCTTCCTTATCTAGTCTAAATCTACCCTCTTTTAGTTTAAAACCATTCCCCCTTGCCCTGTCGCAACAGGCCCTGCTAAAATGTTCATCCCCTTCTTTCTTATAAGCCCCCTTTAAGTACTGATAGGCTGCAATCAGGTCTCCCCGAAGCCTTCTCTTCTCCAGGCTGAACAACCCCAACTCTCTCAGCCTTTCCTCATAGGAGAGGCGTTCCATCCCCCTGATCATTTTTGTGACCCTCCTCTGGACCCGCTCCAACAGGTCCATGTCTTTCCTGTGCTGAGGGCTCCAGAGCTGGACGCAGTACTGCAGGTGGGGTCTCATCAGAGCAGGGTAGAGGGGCAGAATCACCTCCCTCGACCTGCTGGCCACGCTGCTTTTGATGCAGCCCAGGATACGGTTGGCCTTCTGGGCTGTGGGCGCACATTGCCGGCTCATGTCCAGCTTATCCATCCACCAGTACCCCCAAGTCGTTCTCGGCAGGGCTGCTCTCAATCCCTTCATCCCCCAGCCTGCATTGATACTGGGGGTTGCCCCGACCCAGGTGCAGGACCTTGTACTTGGTCTTGTTGAACCTCATGAGGTTCACACGGGCCCACTTCCCGAGCTTGTCCAGGTCCCTCTGGATGGCATCCCGTCCCTCAGGCGTGTCAACCGCACCACTCAGCTTGGTGTCATCTGCAAACTTGCTGAGGGTGCACTCAATCCCACTATGTCATTGATGAAGATATTAAACAGTACCAGTCCCAATTTGGACTCCTGAGGGACACCACTCGTCACCGACCTCCATCTGGACATTGAGCTGTTGACCACTACCCTCTGGATGTGACCATCCAACCAATTCCTCACCCACCGGACAGTCCGCCTGCCAAATCCATACCTCTCCAATTTAGAGAGAAGGATGTTGTGGGGGACCGTGTCAGAGGCCTTACAGATGTCCAGATAGACGACATCTGTAGCTCTTCCCATGTCCACAGATGTAGTCACTCCATTGTAGAAGGCCACTAGGTTGGTCAGGCAGGACTTGCCCTTGGTGAAGCCATTCTGGCTGTCTTTAATCTCCTCCCTGCCCTCCATGTGCTTTAGCATAGCGTCCAGGAGGATCTGTTCCATGATCTTCCCAGGCACAGAGGTGAGACTGACTGGCCTGTAGTTCCCCAGATCTTCCTTTTTTCCCTTTTAAAAATGGGGGTTATGTTTCCCCTTTTCCAGTCAGTGGGAACTTCACCGGACTGCCTTGACTTCTCAGATACGATCAATAGTGGTTTAGCAACTTCATCCACCAGTTCCTTCAGGACCTGCGGATGAATCTCATCGGGTCCCATGGACTTGTGCACCTTCAGGTGCCTTAGGTGGTCTCGAACCTGATCTTCTCCTACAGTGGGCGGCTCTTCATTCTCCCAGTCCCTGCCTTTGCCTTCTGCAGCTTGGGCGGTGAGGCTTGAGCACTTGCTGGTGAAGACTGAGGCAAAAAAGTCATTGAGTATCTCAGCCTTCTCTGTATCCTGGGTAACCAGGTCTTCCGTTTCCTTCCGGAGAGGGCCCATATTTTCCCTAGTCTTCCTTTTATCCCCAACATACCTGTAGAAGCTTTTCTTGTTGCCCTTGACGTCCCTGGCCAGATTYAATTCTAYCAGGGCTTYAGCTTTCCTAACCTGATCCCTGGCTGCTCGGACAATTTCTCTGTATTCCTCCCAGGCTACCTGTCCTTGCTTCCACCCTCTGTAGGCTTCCTTTTCGTGTTTGAGTTTGTCCAGGAGCCCCTTGTTCATCCATGCAGGCCTCCTGGCGTTTTTGCCCAATTTCCTCTTTGTTGGGATGCATTGCTCCTGAGCTTGGAGGAGGTGATCCTTGAATATTAACCAGCTTTCYTGGGCCCCTCTTCCCTCCAGGGCTTTATCCCATGGTACGCTACCAAGCAGATCCCTGAAGAGGCCGAAGTCTCCTCTCCCGAAGGCCAGGGTAGTGAGCTTGCTGTGCGCCCTCCTCGCTGCCCTAAGGATCTTGAACTCCACCATTTCATGGTCACTGCAGCCCAGGCTGCCCTTGAGCTTCACATTCTCCACCAGCCCCTCCTTGTTGGTGAGAACAAGGTCCAGCATAGCACCTCTCCTCGTTGGCTTCTCTATCACTTGGAGAAGGAAGTTATCATCAACGCATTCCAGGAACCTCCTGGATTGCTTATGCCCTGCCGTGTTGTCCCTCCAACGGATATTGGGTTGGTTGAAGTCCCCCATGAAGACCAGGGCTTGTGATCGTGAGGCTGCTCCTGTCTGTCTATAGAGGGCCTTATCTGCTCAGTCTTCCTGGTCGGGTGGCCTGTAGCAGACCCCCACTGTAATGTCACCTCTCCCTGCCCTCCCTTTAATCCTGACCCATAAGCTCTCGGTCGACTCCTCATCCATCCCCAGGCGGAGCTCCATGCACTCCAGCTGGTCACTGACATAGAGACCGACACCCCCTCCTCATCTCCCCTGCCTGTCCTTCCTAAAGAGCCTGTATCCCTCCATCCCAACAGTCCAGTCATAGGGGCCATCCCACCACGTCTCCGTGATGCCAGTAAGGTCATAGCCCTGCAGGCGTGCGCACGTCTCTAACTCCTCTTATTTATTCCCCATGCTATGTGCGTTTGCACAGAGGCATTTAAGCTGGGCCCCCAATGAAGCTGTCTTACTGGCTGGGGTTCCTTTGTGCTGCTCTTCAGGTGCTCTCCTGCTGACCTGTGATCCTTAATTGATCATAATTTATTTTCACTTAAAAGAATATCAAAATACTTAATCTTGCCTAGTAATTAACATGATGCTAATGTGCATTTATTCTGTCATTCTTTCATTCCCACTCCTGTTAGAAAAGTGTACATGTAATAAAACCCACAGATTCCAGATCCACAGTAACTATTAGTGGCATTAGGGCAGTCATTATTTTTAGCAGATTTTAGAAATAAAGTTTTCTTGGTGCTGCTATTTTTTTTTTCCTTGAAACCATTTTCTTACTGAAGCAGAATTTTGCTCTATTTCTGTTTTAATAAGCATACCATTCAAATTAATTGCTCCTTTTCTGAAGTACATGTTAGTATGTGAGATGTGGCAGAACTAGTGTGAAAACTTAAAAGCCTGGTCACCACCTTCCAGAACAATCCCAAAATGTCTTGGAGACTGTTGGGTGTTAAGAAAATGTCACTGACTGAGCAATTGTTCAATAACAAGCCAGGGGTTTAATTTTGGGCTAACAGGATGTATAAATGCTAGTAAAATTCTTGTGCATCAAGAAAAGCTTTTTAATAGATTTGGTAGGCTTGCAGTTCACTAAGGGGGAGAGTTGGTAAATGAATTTGGAAGCAAGACGTTTTGAGTAAGGTACACTATTTGGTCATTACCTTTTGAAGAAAAACTCACCGTGTTTCAAGCCTCTTTCTTGCCCTTCTGACAGACAAATTGGTTTATTCTAAATCTTTTGTGGAAACTTTTAACAAATGTCTGGTAAATATCTTTCTAAGATATTTTTCTTCTTTAACTTAACAATTATCCTTCTTTTAGTTTGTATATGTGAAAGTCATCTTGCTGTCGTTAATGGTATATTTGGTGTATCCTACAGCGAAATCTGGTTCCTACAGATGAGATTACAGTGTACTACAGATCACGTCCAGAAGGTGACTACCTGGATACTGTTATTAAGGAACATACGGATTTCATTTTTGCAACAATAAAGGCTGCCCTGAAGCCTTACCCGGTGCCTACCTCAAAAGAAGTTCTCATCCAGGAAACAACCCAAGTAAGAAGGAAAAAGCATTGACTGCACAGTTCATTTTGTTACCTGCTTTTAACTGAACAAAGTGTTTCAATTACAGAAAAGTTGTATGTCAATATTTATTTGTGGGATATAGTGGATATTGTTTAATACTTATAAATTTCCATATTAGTTTTTTTGGTTTAAAAAAGAAAATAGTTGGGCTCTGTATGTGTAGTATTTTTGAAAATGAAGCTGCTTGGGTACCAAAATAAGTATCTTAGGTAGTCATTTTGTGTAAACTTAATACACATAGTTATTTGTGCGTTGTTTAGACAGCAAAAATACTGTTGCTCTGATTTCTTTAAGTTAATAGGCTTTTGTATTAGAAATGTTCTCCTTTGAGGCTAAACTTTGCCTTTTGGCTTAAGACCAACTTCAGTTATTAACGTTTGAGGATGCTTGTTTTTTCTCCCCCGTATTGCTGAAGTTTAGTCTTTTGTAACAATGCAGTTTCGCAGATTGGCTTGTTCTTTCAGGAGCAGAGTTGAACTATTTCCTTTGTTTTCTTTGAGTGTTTCTTCTGACATGTTTTGAGGATACTTTTGCCATGGTTTTATTCAAACTTACTATATTCAAAAGGCATTCCTAGCAGAATTTTGGATGAAATATTCTTCAATCTAAATGTCGTGCTAGACCAGAAAGACAAGAACATACGATATATCAGACTTAAAACTTGATTTACAGAATGGCTTGGGGGTCTGATAATAGCTGAAAGAAAAGCGCGTATTTTATCCATCTTAGTAACAGTATGTGTAAGGAAATGTTTTATACTTATTAATTACACCTCTGAAGTTGTACAGATTTGAAACAAAGCTCTGTTTGGCCCTTTTCAAAACTATTAGTTTAATCTAGTGACAAACATAAGTAAAACCACTACGTAAAAGTGGAGAATACTATGGTTGAGAAATCGGTGAAAATACTTTGCTATTTCTTCTAGGTATTTATTTGATTGGGATACTGCTGATGGACAGTTTGATGTTAAGTCAACATCAAATCTGAATTGGAATGTAAAAGCAGCTGGAAGAAAATGTATAGTGCTGAGAAACACTTGTCTGAATGCCCGCCTCTGAAATTGCCTAGTACATGAGCTTTAATGTTGGTCGCTGTGTCTTTCCGTGGAGGCTTTCATGCCTGTCCAAGTGTGGTTCCCCCCACTGTTATTCTTCTGTTTTCTAAATCTTAATTTAGCAGATTCTAGTGAAGAAAAACATTGTGGAAAGCTGAAAGATGAGTGTGTTGGATTAGTTTTAAATAATGCTGTCTACGTAAAGATGAAATCTCACCCTGACAGAAGGTGCTGGTTATTATGGATACAATTGATAGCCGTTGTCTGGATGTCAGCAAAAACCAGACATCCATTCAGTCTTGGAAATGATGAGCTAGTAAACCGGCGATAGGAGGTTTGTGGCTATGCATTTGCACAAATGTCGGATTTCAGACTGCATAAACCTAAAAAATTGTAGCTGAAATAGGACTATATACGACAGACAGTTCTGTGTGGCTATTGTAATTGATGACTAAGTTTATAGAAATGTAATAATCTTGTAACGCTCATAGAGCTGAGAGTGCCTACCTGTCAGCTTAAAATCTTGGGTGTGGAGGTTTTTTCAAACAAAAATATTAGCAGGGAGTTATTGCAAGTTCTGTGTACGGAAGCTATACAGTTTATATATGGTAAACGGAGGCAAAGAAAAACTTTGTAAGTAAATGCGGAGTTGTTGTTGTTTTACTTTAAGGAGTCTCAATCACTACAAAGTACCTCCCTACGGACTTAATCTGTGGTCTTTGCCGTATGGGTTGCCTTCTGCACATTTAGATGGTTACCATGCTTACAGACTTGCTGTGCCTCTGAACTGTTAGTCAGATACTCAGATTTTAAAATAGAGGTTGCAGGGAGAAGCAGATGACTGAGATTTTAGTGCAACTGTGAAGTCTTCCTTGGAAGTCGCGCTTCCTGGGACTGCAGAGATGGATTGCTTAGGGCAGGTGTTTGACTCTGCACTCTGTTCTGCTGCAACTAGCTTGTCACATAAGAGCAGTGAATAAAAACATCTGAAATGAAAAAGCCCTTCTTTAGAAATCCTTTCAGTGTGGAAGCTTGGCCCTGTGTGGAGAGTTGAGGATAGCTGCAGCTGCGTGCCATGAGTTTGTAGTTTGGTGCAGCAGACGTGGCTATCGTGAGTCATCTTTATTGGTCGTAACTGCATTGCATTTTGTACTAGCAGTTTCAGGCATAAAGACCATGAAGAGGTGAATTCAAATGCAATTATGCATCGACTGTCTTCTGTTGGTGGGGGTTGATAAGCAGCATTGACATGGGAAATGCTTTACAGTGAAGATTATATAGACGATTATATAGATTTTTCAGATATAAAAGCAGGTGCAAGTTAAAAGAAGGAAGTGTGTAATTCAACACATGAGTTCGTAAGTTAAGTCAACTGTGGCAGGATCATCGCACCAAATTTCTGGAAGAAATTAGAAGGAATAGCAGGTCTGCATGATGTTGAATGTATGTGAAGACTGGGACAAAAATGAAATGCGGTCTGTCTTTTCTACAAGTATTTTGATTACGTTCAGGATCATTATTTCTGTGAAATTATCCTGGATCAATTTTTGATACAAAGCTTTAATTATGAACTCTTCTCCCAAAGACTTGCTCTGAGAGACAACAAAAAAAATCAGCAGTTGCTCAGAAAATACTGGGAAGGAAAAGCAGCTACTTGAAAAATGAATTTTTAATTGCTGGTAGAATTGGGTAAACACAAAATGAGATTTGCTGCTCCATACGTGTCTTTCCCTAGTTTGTAATAGGAACTCAGCACTTCCAAGTTTGAGCTGGTCACCCTTTGGACTGTGACTCTTAACAAAGACCGTCTCTAAATTTCCAAAAAATTTGGCCGAAATCGCCACTTAGTATCAGTTGTTCATCTAAGTGATTTCTGTATGATATTTCTTTATTATAAATTGTAATTAAGAGATCTTTTAGAGTGTGATTCTTAGGAAAATTGGTCTAAGTGCAGGAGTAATTCCAGCCTSTACTTAGTTCAGGAAAAGACCCGTGCTTGGAAATAGCACAGTCTTAATGCTGTGGTTTAA
The DNA here is from genome assembly GCA_035582835.1 of Phoebastria nigripes. Taxonomy (NCBI): domain Eukaryota; kingdom Metazoa; phylum Chordata; class Aves; order Procellariiformes; family Diomedeidae; genus Phoebastria; species Phoebastria nigripes. The sequence continues at coordinate 1,718,520 of JAYKAV010000578.1, read as the reverse complement.
GGCCTCTGCAAAATAAATCTGTTTCTGTAGTATTGCTAAAGATTCTCAAGTCTCTTCATCCTGTGTCTCATTTGCAAAGGAAGAGACTTGTTCCATTTCTTGTTGGGGTGTTTGAAGTTTTAATTGGTTCACTAATTGCTAATGGGGAGATATTCACAAAGGCTGACTTGATACCACGGCAGCTACTACCCCTGCCTGTTCTCGGGAGCCCCTTAGAGACAGATGACGGCTTCTCCAGACAGCGACTGAGGGCAGGGTCCTGGCTTCAGATACTCTGAACTACCTCTGGAAGAGTCTTCCTCTCTTAAGCATATTCACTTTTGGATTATATTTTGGAAGACTGTCATCACTGCTCATCGCTTGTGAAAATCAGGCTGTTTATTCCTCTCTTTTTCTGATGTGTTAAATACTGCTATATCTTTAACATATATTAAAGACAAATTAATGTTTGAAGCGCTCTGTCTCTGAAGGAAGATGTGGCAAAAGTTGCTATTTTGTTGTAAGTCATACTTAGTATAAGATGACAAGATCTTAATGTTGTTTATTTAAGGAAAATATGTTGTTGTGTTTGTTTTAATAAAACAATATTCAAATAATCATAATATTCCTCTTCCTTCAGCTGAAAGGATCAGAGCTAGAAATTACACTCGTCAGAGGTGGTTTGTGTCAGTGTGTTGGTCCAGCCTGTGCCTATGTCAACCTCAAAGTTTGTGTTAATGGGACAGAGCAAGGTAGGAATGTACCGGGTTTGATTTGTCAGTGGTGGTGTTAAAAGATTGTTTGGAAAACAGTGTGATGAATGTTGGGGCCACGAATTTGTTTGAAAGACGGTGCAAACTCCCTTCCAATAGTAGCTTTAAATAACTCTTGAAAATAAGTTTATTAGAAGCAGAAGTACATGTTGTCCATGATGTCTTCTGATGTGGACCTCAGATGTGCACATGAATTACTTATATTCTGCAGAAGGGTTTGTATGTGAACATCTGTATGGAGGCGTACACACTCTGTATTTGTGTGTGTACTTTCACCATGCTCAGAGTGTGTACCTTGAGAATTTTTAATTCTTGATGTAGTACTGTAAATGTAGGTGATGCCTTTCAGTGGAGGAGATACTGGTTTTGAAAAACTTGTATATTAAACATAGAGTTGAAAAGAATACTTAAAACTAGAGAATATAATGATAATGAATAATGGATAATGAAAAGATGAGTGCAGTGATATTGTTGAAAGTGTTACAAGGTTGAGTTAATATATTAAAGGGAGAGAAAACAAAATGCACTCTCTGGAATTTTTTTCCTACGTGTGTTTACAGCTTATGTGTCAAAGTAAGTGTGCCTTGTTTAACATGGTTACAAAGCTACTTACTGAATAATAATGAACGTAACTAAGCTGGTGAACATCTCAGAGGGCACACAGTCTGTCAGTTTTTAATCAATATAATACTGGATTATAATTCAGTGACGTAAAAACTTGACTGCTTTGCTAATAAAAACAAATACAACTTCCATACTCTAAATGTGAAGTACACTTAAGTCAGTTTCCCTGTTTTCTTTCCTCTTTCCCTTTCTTACTAAAAAAGCTTCTGGAAGATGCACTGTTGCCAGTTTGAACTTAGCTTAGAAACTCCCTGGAAGTAATTAGAAAAAGTATTAGAAAATCATTGAAATTTGGATGTTGCTTCCAAACTGCACTTTAATTTCTTAATTTTGGTTTTAGATGGTGTGTTGCTGCTGGAAAATCCAAAAGGAGATAATACCTTGAACTTCACTGGACTTGTAGGTGCTGTCTCCTGCATTTTTGGTCTTAAAAATTCAAAACTGACAGTTTTTAATGGAAAAACAGGTAAATGGAGTATGACAAGGAAAATTGAAAGTCTTTCTAGCGGCAGCTAGGAGTTCTTTACTGTATAATTTTTCTATATATATACAAAATTGACAAGAAAATGCATAAGGAAATACTCTATTTTATAGTACTTAGCTTATGAGGCTGTGTTTATAGTCACATCAAAATGTTTCCAAAAACTGCTGCTAAATGATGCTCATCTCTTCTGTTATCTTATTTCCATTGCAGTTCTCATCAGGACAAAATCTGATTTATTTCAGAAAGTGTTTCCATCGGGTCCAGGCTATGCTATATATTGATGGCAAGCTGCCATCAGCTTTGCATGCTTTTTTTTCCCTAATGCCTCAGTAGGCAGGGTGAGAATTTAAATGGAATGCAAACTGCTGTCTGTAGAGGAAAAAAGTGTTGCTTTTTCACTTGAGGATCTCTGCATTTCTTCTTTTTAGAAAAATCTGTGGAATATTTTTGCAGCTTGAACTTGGCCTCTGTTAAGGCCTGAGAATGTAAAATATCGTCTATGGATTATATATAGAGTTACAGGCTATATCATAGTTGTGTTCATTACAAAGATAATATAGCTGAAACGGAGACGAAAAACATTATGAAAGATGTTACAATTGGTGACGATGAGACCCTACCAGCAAACTGGCATTCTCTCCTGAGATGAAGATGCTGTTTTATTACTACATTACGTATAATATTTCAGTACATCAGGAAAAGTTACAACTTAAAAATCGGCACACTGAGAACAAGATTACACTAGTAACCAAACGCTTTAGTCAATGAATACAGAGTAGAGTACTTGTAGTGGCCATGCCGTGATATGACTTGAGAGATGTCTGAACGGTGATAGTAAGCTCTTTGTATGTTCTTAGGGTTGTTTACAGGCACATCTTGAAGTTCAAACTTTGTCTGTTTCCACACCATTCATATTAAGTCTAAAATGAGTGACACAGAAATGATAAAATACTGCAAGAAGGGTAATTGGACAGCTACAGAAAGTTTTGCTAGTGTGTTTTCATAGAAATATTACTGAAGCAACACCTAAGAGGGAGATCCTTTAATTGGTGGTTGTGAAAGGCTGTTTTGGGGTGCCCATAGGACTGCGAAGGATCACCAGTTCGTGTCTACCTGTGACATCAGAAGGGGAATAGTCTTACTTGAGTCTGTAATGTCACTGTTACCATCTCAATCTTTAGTTTTCTTACTTGTCTTTTCCTGAAAGTATTTCTAGAAGAATGTTTTGGGGTTTTTCATACTGGATGTAATGCACTTACCTTACTGTGATAAACCCTCTTTCCAAGTTGTACTCAGCTGAACTGAATAGTTCTATCATACAAAATGATTATTCCCTGCTTTCAGTTATAGATGATCTATATGAAATTCTGGATCCCTCAGTATCTTCCTCAAGTTTTAGTTATGTTTTAAAGGAAGAAATAGTTTTCTTTGAAATCATTTTCCAAATATTAGTGATATACTTCATAGCAGCGTGGTGTGTGCCTACAGAGGTGGTGGGTATGTACTAGTACAGTTCATTACAGTACAATTATTACAATTCATTCAGCACAGTTATTAAGAGATGACCTGCAAAAGGCCAAGAAGAGTTGGGAAACTCTGATCTCATTAAGATTATAAGCAGTTTGACTCCTTACCTGGTTTGTTTTCTGCCACTAACAGGACAAAAGGATGCAGCATCAGTCTACTAATGCTGAATTCCTAAAGGAAGTGGTAAAGAAAATCTGAGCCTTCCCTCTTCCTCAAAGGTTCTCTTCTGCAGTAGTAACAAAGTCTTTATTTCTTTCCTTTCCATGTTGCTTTTGCTGTGTAGGTATCATTTTGGGACTTTCATCTTGGCGTGCTGATTTTAGACTTTCACTCTTTGTAAGTGGTCTGGGCACAGCGGGTTTTTTTTCCCTGCCCACTTATTAACAACATGAAAATTCCCTTGGAAAGATTAGATTATCAAATTCACTTTTGTTGCAATTTGGCAGAGATCTTGAGTAAGTATTGATCAGCAGAAGATACGGCTCCCTGAGGAGTCAGGGTTGAAGGCATGTGCAAAGAAAATAGCTCTTAAAGATGTTAGAGAATAGAACTGAAATTCCTGATGTTTGGTGTGGATACAATCCCTTTGCTTTATCTGCCCAACCTTCGCACGGGTGATGTTAGGTGGGGCCTAACGGTGATGCCAGGGTCTCTTTAGGTAAGGCAGGGGGTTGGTATCAGCCACTCTATCTGAGAGGAATTGCAAAGAAAGGTCGCGCGCTCCAGACAAATTGTTGCTGAATTATTCCCATGTGTGTTAATAAAATTGTGACCCAGTAAAACCATATTTCTGGCTCCTTATTTTCCTTCCTGTGGTTTTTAGGGCTGTCCACTTTACTTGCAGTAATTTATTATCTTGTTTTCTAATTGTAATGAAGATTTACTTAGGGTTGCGTAATGGCACAAAATCAGGCAGTTCTTGTATTAAAGCAGGCTAAAGTATGTCATGTCCCTGTTTTTCAGTGCAACATTGAAATAATGGGATAAACATTTCCTCTCCCAACAGTGGATTGATGTATTTTGAGTAACTGCACAAACACTGAGCAAGGCTCTGGGATTTGTACTGACCTTCAGAAACTGAGAATAGAATTCGTCTCTTTTTACATTTAAAAAAAAATTAATCATTTAAAGGAAAGAGGATGGGCTCAAGTCAGATGGTAAAACCAGTTGTCTGTGACTTTCTTTTTGCTCTAGATTGCTGAAAAGCTGAAAACTTTCCAAACTTCTTACTGGGAATGCTTTTTGACTTGCACTTGGCTTTCATGGAAGTAGCCCATATTGAAAAAAATCTATTTTAAAAAATTTATTTGAAAATTTATTTTAAAAAGTTTCAATTTGGTTATCTTTATGGGAATAAATGAAGCTGTAAATTATGTAGGGCTTAAAAAAGGTGGGGAAGGGAAGGTGAGGCAAAAATCCCCCTACAAACTTCTTAGTCCATGTCTTATTTCATCTTTGTGATTTTCAGCTGGCTAACTTTTTTTTTTAATTCTATTCTTAGCACTGTTTTCTGAACAAGAGTACAAAAAGATTTTTGTTTTTAATCTTTAATTTTTAAAAGGCCATGAGGCTGTAAGGCACCTTAGGAGAGCATTACCTCTTAAATCCCAGCTGCAGGGAGAACTGACTTTAAAAGTGATTTTAATATTGATGAGCACTTGTAATATCTGCTTGTTTTCAAGTGTATTGTTATATATGAAAAAATGATCCACTTTTTTTCTTGCTCTTCTTAGAGGGTTATATGAACTGACTCCATTGACAGCACTGTACATGAGCTCTTCCTTGTGAAAATGTCAGCGGTCCTGTAATGCAAAATGCTAGATTTGTTAAATACGCAAATAGCCATTGCTGTAGCTCGTGCCCTGTTGCCCTACACAGATCTGTACAGATCCCAGCAACTGGGTAATGTCAAGCTCAAAGTTACTTGAGCCGTGTGTTTCTTGCTCGGTAAAGCACCCTGCTCACTACTGCTGTCGCCTACCCATGAGCCATGCATTGTATGTAAATGGCAAGCAATGCTGCTTTAGGGGGTTACGCTAGGAAAAACCTGCTGCTGACTCCCTTTCCATATGATGAAATCTTGTTAATTCCTCTCCACTTGTTAATTTAGTTATTGTCTTGCTTTCCAAACCAAAAGCAAAGCCCCCTCCTGTGCTTGAGTGTCTGCCTTGCACCTCAAACATACAAAAGTAGTGTTTGGGTAGCTGGTGGATAGCCACCATCATCGTAAAATCTTCATTCTTGAAAACTGAATTTTAGAAGCAGCAATGAAGTTTTGCCTTTTTCCTTAAAGCTTTATACACACACACACACACATAAAAAAAGCTGATTTTTAAAAGATACCATTTTAGAATCTTAGATGCAGTATGAGGTCTTCATCCTTCCTCAGGGCAGTCTCATAAGCTTTCCACAGTGCATCGTGCTTTGATGTTCTGTGGCAGTTGGCAAAATTTCGAGCTTGTAGCCTGTGATTACTTTTCAACTTTTTGGGAGTTTTGTTTTGGTTTTTGGGGGTTTTTTGTTTGGCTTGGTTTGGGAGGGGGTTTTTTGTTTGTTGTTTGGGTTGTGGTTTTTTTGGTTGTTTGGGGGTTTTTTTGTTTGTTTTTGTTGTTGTTGTTGTTTGTTGGTTTTTTGGTGGTGTGTGGGTTTTTTGTTTTTTTTTTT
>JAYKAV010000578.1:1683474-1712443 GCA_035582835.1 Phoebastria nigripes | reverse complement strand
TTTTGTTTGTTTTTTTTAAGTTTATAAACATCCCTGGAAAAAGGAGTGCCACTTCTGCCCCTTTGAAATTCATTCAGATGAACTGATGGAAAATAAGCTTTGTAAAGCTTAGGCTCTGTGACATGTAAATAGGGCTGATATGGAATGGAAACCTGTTGGAAAGAGATGACAGATGTGCCTGTTCCATATGTACAGGCAACGCACAGTTCTTACAAGAAATTTAATTTATTAATTCTTCCTGGATTTGGTCTTTGGAGTTCTTTTGTAGCTGCAAAAGCTTTGTAGCAGACAGTGATGTTATTTCTCTGTATCTTTAATGTTGTGGCTATCAGCTTTTTTTTTTTTTTTTACCTCTGTGATAGACAGGCTCATGTAGGTAGTGCAGAATGCAGCCCTACATATCTCATTTGTATTACAGAAACCTCATTAGCTTCTCATCTGAGTGCTTTCAGGGTGCTGGTATTACTTCTAAAATCCTTTGAGACATAGGGCCTATTTTGGGTCTGATCTTCCACCGTTTTCTAAATATGCATGGCTGGAGTCATCTGCTGAATCATCAGCTGTTGTTGACATTAAACACAAATATTAATGCTGAGGGCATTATTCATGAGCTAACCAGCCACTGATTTTACATTTATTGTCATCTGGAGTTTAATGAGGGAAATGTCCTGATGTTCCATGGTAACACATATCCAGTGCTGCTTCAGCTAGGGAAGTCAGGGTACAGGCAAAGAGCATAGGTCTTAATTTAATGAGATAGAAACGGTTGGCTTAAGTGAATAATTTCTTGCTTGTTTTAAGTTATTTAACTATTTTTATTGCATAAGTCATCATGTTGTATATTTATGTGCATAAGAAAAGTTATGTAGGAGCTAATTTCCACAGCACACGAAGAACTCTGTGTCATTAAGAAAACAAAATATTTCTGCACAAATTCTATTTTTCAAAATGGAGAAATGCTCTTTCTTGAGGAAGGAATTGTGAAGAGGGAAACGCCTCCACAGCAGAGTCAGTAGTTAGAAAGACTCATTGTCAGCTAATCGAGTGAGAACTGGACCTCGGCTTCCCTGTAATAGCCTGACTGGTCTCATTTTCTTTTTCAGAACTGATAAACAAAACTGACTTGCTTAGTCTCAGTGGAAAGACTCTGCATGTGACAACAGGGTCAGCACCTGCTCTGATCAACTCTCCTGATGCTCTGCTCTGCCAGTATATCAACTTGCAGTTAATGAATGCAAAACCACAAGGTATGTAGGATACTGATCTCTCCTGATTTACAGGCTGAGCTTTTTGTGATGTAAGTTTTGGACATCATCGCCTACTGATGAAGATAAGTACATACGTTTTCATTGGTAGATGGTGATTTTGGTTATTTTTTCCTAGTATTTGCTTTCTAATAAACACAATGTTTATATTTAGCTTTTCTCCCTCTTTTCATAAAAGAAAAAGGAGAGCCAGTTTGAGATATGGGACAGCATTTAAACACGAGCCCTTCAGCATTGTTTTCCTATTTCTGACCATCATCAGCTCACCTGTGCAGCTTATTTTAAAGGCTGAGTCTAAAACAGACCAAAAATGAAGGAGGAGCCAGCTCTTTACCAAGACATTATAAACTGTAAAACATTTCTTCGTGCTATTTAAAAGCCAAATGAATTGTATTATTAACCTGATCTGGAGTATAGATATGTGTATGTAATTCTGTTTCACAGCTGCTAGTCTTGTAACCTCTACTCTGAAACCTCACGTTGGAACAGCTGTGTTGTTAGTAACTTGCTCTTAATCTCTGCCCTGGTGTACAAGTCCTTTCTGGACTGTCCATGTGGAATCTCATTGACACTACTGGGAACCTACTTGGGCCAAAAATGTGTGTTTTAACTGGGGATTTGATCATCAGAAGGTGCTTTGTGAGTTTCTGTAGTCTTAGTGGTTTGTGTGTCCTATTGAAATATTTCATGTTTCCCAGTCTCTAGGTTATCCTGTTGACCCACGTAAAGAATTCTGCAAAGTTTTCTTTTGTTTGTCAAGCTGTTAAATAACCACCTATACTGCTGATTCTATAGTTCATGAGCTTATTTAGTGAATATCTGTAAGTAGGTTGGTATTGGTAATTACTCAGCACTATGAAGAAATAGAGATGAAATGGAAGAAGAAATCCTAAATTTCAGTTTACCAAGATAAATGAAACTATCATTCCTCACCAGTAGTGATTCAACTGTTTATCTTGTTCAGAATGTCAGAAGGGAACAGTGGGAACTCTTCTAATGGAAAACCCTGTTGGTCAGAATGGATTAACGTACCAAGGTCTTCTGCATGAAACGGCAAAAGTTTTTGGACTCAGAAGCAGGAGGCTAAAATTGTTCCTGGATGAAGCGCAAACTCAGGGTAAGCACAAACTTTTGGTTTGCTTGACCAAAGGATACTTGTTGAGGAGCAGCTAATGTAGCCTGAGATCTAGTTTAATTACTAAATGCACACTATTTACACATTGGCTTCTAATTTTGCCCAGTAGTTCAATATTTATTTAATAAAATCCTTTAAGCACACATACACTTTTAGAAATTCAAAGCTCTAATGCATTCCTTTCATGAAATGGCCAAGACCAGTTCTGTAGAAGTTTCTTCCTTTTGAAATAGAAAGGTCAGGCCGTAATGTAAACGGTAGTTAACGTGCTGCTGTGACTAAGCAGAGAGAGTGAATCTCCTCCTAGGAGTGAGTGAGTCTAAAGTGTGAATATTTTAAGAACTTGTTCAAATTGTTCCTGTAACATTCATATTGTTGCAGATACTAATTTTTCTTTCCTTCCTTTTGGAGAATGGGAGTGGGTGGAAAAGAGTATCGGATCTATTTTAGAGTTGTGTGAGTAGGTCAGGCTTGGTAGGGTAAGGCAGCTGCAATTCATTCAGAATACCTGGGAAGCAGGAAGCTTCATCACATAGTCGTGTATCTGAAATGTTAAAGAATCTGCCAAAACCACAGACAGATGGTGAGGCTTAGAAACAAGAATTTCTGATTCATGAGAAAGATAAGACTAAAGATGTAGCCACCTGTAGTGCTAAAAAGTTGGACCTGAAAAAGATTTGGGACTTTGACAGGGAGAATGGATTGGAAACTGTGGTTAAAAACCCCAGATATTTCTGTGTATTCAGGAAAATTCAACTCCTCGAATGAAATGATGTAAAGGATTCTGTCTCGAGTTTATCATAATGGCGGGATTTACAAGCATTTTGGGAAGGATACATGACACAACCTTAATTTACCACGTGTTAGGTTACCTGTCCAGAAGTTAGACATCTTATTTAAAGTAGTTATCTAATCCTAGGATGGGATGAATTTCCTCGGGAGGTGCCTGCCAGCTGATGAGGGGAGGAGGAATGTAGGTCTTTAGTGTAGCTGGCTAAAACTGGGGTCACTTAGCTATCCACCTGGGTTGATGGGATTCAAGAAGGATAGATTAGAATCAGAGCAAGTAAGGTGTGGGTTCTTCTGTTGTGGATTTTTGGTTGTTTTTTTGTGGTGTTTTTTTTTTTCATGTGACCTGAACTCTATTTATTCAAAAGCCATTTTTGTAAGTAAAATGGATCTCAAATGTTGATGAGACTTTCTAGTGATAGTTTGAGCTAATGCTAAAAATAATGTGCTGAATGGTGTTAACAAACACAGAGAACTGGAGACTGTAGTTCAGAAACAGCACAAGGTGTAAGAACCAAGTATATCAACCACACTTCATTTGCATACACAAAAAATGTATTTATGTGCGAAACCTTGCTGACTAGGAATTTAGCCATGCAGGAGCGATTTGATGTTATATGTATTTCTTTTTTGGTTTCTATCATTGTTACAGGGCAAAAGGGTTCACAGCAGCATATGACTTAGTTAAGATACTAAAATAACTATTGTAGAAAACTTTTGAGCTTTGAAAGAGGGAAGTAACTGACAAAACAGGAAAATTTATAGTCTTTAAGTCTCAATTTAAGTAAGGATTTTGAAAATGCCCTTACCTAAAAGGGAAATCACTGTAACCTACTTGCAGTATGAATTCCCCAGAACTAATTAAACTTCAAATAAAGTGTATAAAGTGACAATTCGTGATGATGTGAAAGATCAGATTTGATAACTCTTCAAAGGCTAAAAGAACTGATTTGGTCTTTTTGAGACTCAGAATGGAGAGAACTTGGTCCTGGAAGTTTATTTGTGTAGCTAACACATGCTTAAGCCATATAGCTGTGCTTCTGCTGTCTCAGATTTAATTCTCACCACGTAGCTCTTTTAACAACATTGTTTTTTTTTCATGGTGTAAACACTGAAATGGTGGTACTTTATCTTCAGCTCTCTTTATATGATAAGTAAGTGCTGCATATAAAACAAATATTTTGATGCCTCTGGAAATTAGTTCAATTAATGGTTATGTGGATTGTTGCAACTTTGTAATCCCCTATCCATCTTTTTATCAATACATTTCAAGGTCCTACCTTCAAAAAAAAAAAAAAGTTCAGTCTCTTGAGTAGGTTTTTTATGGTTTATTCTAAAAATTACAAATTACTTGCTGTTAACCATTTGAAACGTTTGATGAAAATAACCCATGAATTGGAAGGTTGATGCCGGTTTTATAAAAAGAAAAAAAAAAAAAATCACTTGGTGGAAAATGAGTTATCAGTTTTGAAAACGTTATTTTTATAAACGTTGTCAGATACGGGCAGTTGGGCAGCTGCTGTCTATTGTGCAAAAGCTTGCCAACTTTTCAGAAACAAATGTGGTTTTCACCCCCCTTTGGATATTGGAAAAACATTCTATAAATAAATGTCAAAGGGGTGAGCGTTGCTTATTCGTGAGACTGAAACACGCGTTACAGGTAGCTGATTCAGAGACACGTTCGGGGTGAAGGCAATACTTTTTAATGTGCTAACTTCAAAGCCTTCCTGTGGAGGAATTGGCACAGAAAGGAGGATGTCCTTACATTTTGTTGATAAATCAAGTTTCCAATTTCTAAAAGTAATTATTGTGTTAAATACTGTTGAAAATAGTAGCTTCATGTAGTTCCTCATTTTTCAGGATTTTAAAAATAAATAATTAAAAAAAGACTTTGAGACCAAGTTCGTCGTTTGGCTGCTTCTGCAGACCAAAATAACTTTTTTACATACTGATGGAGGGAAGGAAGGTTAATGAGGGAATAAAGCCCTAATTGCTGAATTGGATTATACCTCCACTCTTCGAGCTCTGTAGATGGGTATTCATCTGCTTAAAGCACAGCACTACACTGGAAGAGAACTGCTTAAAAACAGTACCATCATGATCCATAAGGGCTTCTTAATTCTTTAATTAATAGATGGCTTTTAAACTCCGATGCAGACTATATCTGCTCAGTCTAAAAATGAAGTATTTTTCAAAGAAAGATGGGGGCCTTAATGTTAGAAGGAGTGTGCATGGAAACAAAACTCCTTGCTGCCATTTCTAGAATCAGTTTTCACTTGGACATCGTGTTACTGAAAACTAAACTACTTTTACATTCTCTCCATGGATGCACGTCACAGACTTGCCTCCCCCCCAACACACACGCAGTGCCTTGGTCACTGTCAGCTGGAGGTGAGCCCAAGTGAGAGCAGCGTGAATATCAGACGTCAGTCCTGTGACACAGTGCAGTACGCTACAAAATTGTCTCTACTGAAAAAAAACACCCAGCCGTTCTGAATGTTATTAATCTGTCATTTGTGCTAACACTAGTGCCAAAATTTAAAATTACCTTTTATTTGCTTGTGTTGTCTATAGGGATTCTAGCATGCAGAGTAACACCATAACCCCCTGATACGCTTTTGCTTTGGTTTCAGTGGATGTGTTTGTGGTTACCACTTTGAAGTTTCTTAGTAAAGAGACCTCCGGTATATTTGTTATTCAGATTACTTTTGTTCCAAAGCTGTTCCTCCCAGTATTCACAACAAGCTGCTCTGTTATTGGGGTAGTTTGCTACAGCTGATGGTGCTGGGAAGCATTGAGATAGCAAGCATTTAACTTCTTGGGAAAAATGCTCTGTAAGGTGGCGAGAATAGTGAAAGAGATTTCCAGTTCCTACCAACTTTGCAGGTGACTTTTTCTGTAGCCACAAAGTGCGATTACTCTGTGTTTGTGTTTCATAAATAATTATAAACCCTGAATTAGCCTGTTGGAAATATGCTGTATCCTTAAAAGAGGTTTGTTGGTGAGACTTTATCCTATTACTGTTCCAAACTATGTGCATATAGCTATGAAGAGACTTAAGGAACTGATCTGGTATGGTATGAAATTCCTTAGGCATACTCGACAAGACTGCAACATCAGTTTTTCACCAGATATTACTACAATCCTTGCTTTACGTCTAGAACTCAAGTTAATGTATGCATGTTCTTATTCTAGTACTCCTTCACACGTATGTTGTTCTACCTTCTGTCAGAGATGGGATACTAGAGGAAATGGATCTCTGTATGGCCATTCTTACATGATGTTTATAAGGGGCTCTGGTTTTCAGTGCATTGTGTGGTATTGTTAATATTGACTTCATTGCATTATAAAATAATTTCCTGAACTAGATATTACTCTGTGTGCATGTGAAGCTGGGAGCTGTGGGCTGACATAGGCTTTCAAAAAATTCTACTTTGTAACCTGGAACAGTATCTTCAACTCTTACAGTGGCAATCCTGACGTGGGGTGACCCTTCCTTTAATGCACCAGGCTTTAACAAGAGGGAATTTTGAGCTGAGCAGTTTCTGTCCAAGTCCCGTTTTGATTGAACCAGTAGAACTGTCTGAATAAAGGGGGGGGGGGGGAAGTGTTGATAGTTTTACTTGTAAGTAAGAGCACTAACTGTGTTCTGTTTCTCTCGTTTCTTTGGTTCAGAGATCACAAAGGACATCTCCATGAAGAACTTGAACATGAAGACTGTGTATGTTCGTGTTACACCCACCACAGCTGAATGTTGAGAATTCCATTTTTATGAATAAGACCATGTAGACTTTTTTCCACAAAAAATGAAGTCAAATTAAATTGGTATGCTTTTAGATTAACATCCAAGTTGTGTATGGTACTTTTAACATCTCAAGTTGCACACAGGATGTTTTCTACCAGTGCATGTCTAATATGCTGCTCTTTGGTTTCAAATACAATGTATTTTCATTATGTTATCTTATGATACTGTAAAAGCTGTTCAGAAAAATGTCAGAACTCCTTAACCTTAGATATCTATGCAGTAATTTGCCTGAAAGAAATGGGACTAGTACCTCAGTGATGCTGTTCTCTGCCTGCCCTATATGCAGGGGGCATCTTTGATTTTTCTAAACCGTGGGTTACCTGCAAGGCTCTATGATATATATATATATATATATATATATATATATATATATACACACCCCATGTTACAATAGTGTGTGGCTGTTGATTTAAAATACTCCCTAACTTCAACACTTGGAACAATAAATTTGCTTCATCTCCAAACTCTTGTTTTCCTGAGTTCAGAATACTTTGCTTCCTTACATTTTCTAAAGACGGTAATGCTTAGCATACCATATAGATCAGGAAAACCTAGAGAAACTTGAAATCTGAAAATGTCCATACAGAATGCTAATGACTATTTGGATTGTGATACTGTCAGGTTTCGGGGATTTTGTTTGGTTAGGGTTTTGGGGGAGGGTTTCAGATTTAAAAGCAGTTTTAGATTGAAATTAGTGTTGAGTTTTCAGTTTTTATAATAGTCAATATAACTTGCCAAATGTTTTAGTGTTAACTTGTATATTTGTAGGCAAGTGAAATAACGGGCAACTATTTTTCAGTTTGAGGATGTTTTTTGGCTAGTTAACTTAAACTAGAAACTTAAGCACACTTTTAAGTTTCACTGCATTTCAACAGTGTTGTTAATCAGTGTTGAAACTCGCTATTGTACAGCCTACTGAATGTCAGAAGGTATACGTGCATGCAGCTGCCTTTATGAGCTTCCTGAGAACAAGATTACGTAAACTGCAAACAAGAGTATTAACAGAGAGTAACATTTTGTGAGAATAACAAAGTCTTGCTTAGCATGTTTTTCCATTGCTCTATGTTTTTCATCTTTACGCTATGAATATAAACCAAAGCTTTTTTGTGATAACACTATGTTAGTGGGAATAACTATAAATAAATGTTCTGTGTAACTACTGTGCTCTAGAAGACCGCACCAAAATTGTAAGGACTCGTTAGAAGTAAATCAAGTCTCTGGCATTCAGCCTTACATAAAATTATTTTTATCAGTATTAAAAATGTCAGTGCCTGAACCTGCTGAAGCGCTGGCCTGTTCAGTTTAATGAATATTGGACATTGCCTTCTACCTTCCCCTGTAAGTCAGCTTGCTTATCTTTTTATTGACATAGTGACATGGAAATCAAATTGATATTGATATTTTTTTTTTTTTTGGGTCGCATTAAAAATGTCCAGATTATGTCTTCTGTGAAGGTAAAGATTGCTATTCCTAARCTGAATAACTTTATTGTTTATGCAGAATAAATGAAGATGGCAAATGATTGCAATCTAACCTCATTCTTAATGAGACAATCTAAGAGGACAACATTACTTGCATTTTTGAGGAGTTATTTGGGATTTAGCATTTTGTGTGTGCAATTTTTAATTTCTAAGGATGTTGGCTGGCCAAGTTCTGTGTAAGGACTAGATTAGATTATATGCTTTCCAGTGAATTAAAAGCCCAGCCAAGATTTATGAATTCACTCTGAGTTACAAACAGAAAAAGATAATCTTCAACAGAACCTTTTTTCTTTCTCAAATATATTTATAGTTGCTTAATGTCAAAAATAATCTGCCCTTAAGAGAAGAAACACTTCTTGTGACCTTAGTCCAATAATCTCATACTTCACATGAGGTATAGTTGAATTGGGTTTCCTGGATTTTCTTTAAGTAAATGACTGCTTTATGCTGGAAATGAAAGCTGGCCTTTCCCTTGACTTTATACATGAGCTTTCTCTGGGAAGATGTTCTGCAGAATAGCACTGCCTGTGATGCACTGTTAAAATAGATGAAGGCGTGCTGATAAAACTTACTGTCAGAGGTAAAGGATTTAAATTATTTACTCACAGGAAAGGGGTGAAGGAAAAATATTGCTGATAATTCTGTATATGTCGCGTAGTTCTTCAAGACCTATGCAAAGGCAATAGGCTTTAAGACAAAGTTAGCAAAGACAGCACTTTATTTCTGTAGACCTGAAATCAGTCTAGTTAGTTTGTGCATGGGGCTGCATGAAGGTTGCTGTATTAGCTTAACTACCCATTACCTGCTTCTCAGAGATTTTTTAATAGAGTTTATACCCTACCCTGAAGAGCAACCTAAAAAAACCTAAAAAACCCAAAAAGCCTAAAGAGGGAGGCAAGCTATTATTTCAAGAAATGGGGATTACAAACTAGACATGAAGCATAGTGGTTTTTTCATCCTGTTTCACCACAACTTCATGTGCAAACAGAAAGCTGGAAGCATGCTTTCCTGTGGGCTTCTAGTCTTACCACAAAAAATGAGACAAAATATGGCCAAAAAGATAATGGAATGTTGAACTGCTTTTACAGAGTCTCCACAGTGTAGGTAGAGTGCACCTGTAATGTAGCACTTGTATTCAGACACTGCCTTAGTAGAGGGATGCTGCCTACCTGGCGCTTCGTATTTGAATAGATATGGATGTCTCCTAGATCTGTCTTAATGTTATCTAGCGGCATTTCTTTCATTTTAGTAAAATACAGGTATATATTCGTATTGCTTGAGCTGGAAGTAAATGGTACCACACTGAACAGCGTAAGGAAGTACTTCCCCTTGCTCTCAGTATGCGAACAGGGAATGGTGAAAGTCTTCTTCCAAGTGGCAGTGTGGCACAAAGGATTACCTTTCAAAGAAATGCAAAACTCTTCCTTGTCAAGGAGTATGTTCAGCTAGCCCTAAATCTATCTTTAGAGAAGTTGACCCAAGAAATCCTTCAGTAAGATCTGTTTTTCTTTTCCAAATGAGGCTTGAGCTTAAAAATTACAGAGGGAAGACCTTTAAAGTACATGTATTCTGTAGGGCATGCAGTGTAAACTACTACATTAAAGCTGTTGTCTCTCCATGTAGCTTGATTGTGCCTTTTTTCTAAGGTATTGATTCTTTCAAGTGAAGTGGGTGTTGCAAGGGCACAAAGTTACGCTACCTGTTTGTTTCCACGGTTATGGACTTAACTCCAGGGTCAGAAATGGTGTGTGGTGCTCGCTGGTGTTTCCCTTGCCCGGTCTCCTTTCTTCACTGCACATACTTTTCACTCTTCCTTTTTCCTTCTTCCTTTTCCTTGCTCTGTTCTTTTTTGGGGTTTTTTTTGGGGGGGGGTTTTTTTGGTTGTTTTGGGTTTTTTTTACCTTGTTTCTTTTAGTTTCTCAGCTGTGGCTTTCTGTCCACATCCACTTACTCCTCATGGGTTGTGATGGCTGGAACAGAAACCAAGGTGTGCCCCTGCACTCTCCACTCTGATCATATGACATGGGTGGAAATGCCCATAAATGCTATTTCTGCAGGATCGGTAAAAGCTGTCAGAGGGGAAAAATCAATATGCTTAGGACAGGTAATGGAAGAATGAGACCAGAGTTTATCAGAGGACACTGCTGAAAATGCTTCTGGGTCAGTTAACTTTACATCAATCTTTTACATAAGTAGTATGTAATTAAAAAAAAAAAAAAAAATCTTGCAGAATTATAGTTTAATTTTACTTTCAGCTGCCGCTCTGTTAGTTGGCTATGATCTCTTATCTCTAAAACGTACTGACAGTGAACGTTAGGAACACGTTGTGACCCGTTTGGGTGAACTTGCGCTTCTTCTACCTTCCTTTTTCACATCCATTTTTAGTATTCTTTTTTTATTCTGGATAATATCTAATCATTGCTTGAGAGAATTTGTCTCATGGGATCTTGAAGTGGGAAAAGTTTCCTACTAATTTTTTTTATTGAGGTTTTCTAATGCACTTCTATAACCTCATCTAGGTTGGGCTAATAATAGTATCTTGGCTTGATGTGATACTCTTCAGGATTTATATACTTCAATTAGCTTCCCTCTTAAATAGCTTGTTATACAAATTAGGTCCTCTCTCTGCATAGAGACAAACACTACCTAGGCACTCACAGAACTGTGTTACGCCATTTGTTGTACTCTGTAGGAGTTTGTATCCTTGAATTCTGATGCAGTCTGCTGACCTTCCACTGTTGTCTTTCACCTGATAGCAATACAGCACTCTATTTTGAACTCATTGAAATGTGGGCAGCATCCAGTGATCTGCAAGAGTTGGACTCTGCTGAACCAGCTTTTCGCTGTCGGGGAGCTGTAGGCACTGATACAAAATAGATCTGTTGTTACAGCTGTATCCAGAAATCATGGTGATGTGGTTTAAAAAAGAAAAATGGAGGCATCTTCGCCCTCCCCCCCCAGCTGTCTCCCCCTGCTCCATTTCCCCTCCTTGTCTCAAACACCACCCCCTTGAACCTATGGAGGCTGGTTTGGGCTCAAAGTGATTTGCTGTGTGTCCCATTTCTACCAGACAGGAGTTCACTAGCTGATCCTAATTGGCACCCTTGACAGCATATTTAACAAACGGGCCTGGCATTGACCGAGAGTGGTGACAGGATGACATCCTTGTCAGGCTTAGCTGAGATACACCGGCAAAGCTGTGCGGACAGTATAGCAACAGGGCTGTTTGTTCACTGTCAGTCCAGTTTCCATCTTTCCTCAGAATAAATCAATGTAGTGTTGGTCAGGCTAACTATATACCATAGTAATTTTATTTCCTTTTTCAGCTGAATGTACAACAGACAAAAGCTTGCATTTCTGTTTTGCTTTCATGCAGTAAAAAAGGAGTGACTATTGGTATCCTTCTGCAAGTAACTTCTTTCCAGAGAGAAGAATGGTTTTAAGGAGAGAAAAAATAAACTAGTTTCTCCTCATCCTGTTGTAAGTTGAATAGGAGCTGATCAGCTGTACAGCCCGTTTGCAACTCAGAATCTTTCCGTTTTTCTGTCAGCAAAGGTGGAGTCTGGGTATCCTTGTCATTACTGGTTAAGCACAAAGCAATTATTCAGTATGTCAAGTCATTTTTTTTGCTCTTTATCTGATTTCTTATGGGATGGACTTGACACTGATTAAACAGATTGAAAAAATAATGTATGCAACTGTGTAACAAAAGGTGAACTTCGAAATAGTCTCAAATGGTTTCCTTTAGCATCTTTCTTTCAAAGATGGAATGAAAGAGCGAGCAGCGCAGTATCATCCACGCACAGAAGCAGCTTTACAGTATGAACACTATTTGCTGAGTTAATTTTACTCTTGCTGTGCTGTGAGTGGTGGTTAACTGGGGTTGGGGGGAGGGTGTGTCTTCAATTATCTAATGTTTCCCCCAGTTAAAATGTTTATGTAACCAATATAATTATAGCTTTTATGTAATTGGGGGGGGGGGGGGAAGGTTTCTATTTCAGTATGTCTGGGTATTTCAGTTAATTTCCAGTCTCTGTCTGTACAATGTTCTAATTAGGGGTCACAAAGCTCCCCGGAAGACTTCTAAAATTCCTTGTAGATGCAATTAGAATAAAATTGCCCCTAAATATATTTAAAAATTTTTTATTAAGATTTTCTTGGGTCAGAGATAAGGGAGTTCTGTATACATTATCCTAATTTTGCAATTTGTTCCAGTTCTCTTTAGTGTTCAAAACAGTGCAGTTGAAATCTCCCAAATACACAAAATGCACCCTGGCACTTAATATTTGCTATAGTTGATCAAGTATGACAGCTGGACAGCTGTGCATAAGGTACTTCCATGGAATATCATTTGCAGTATACCTGAAGGACAAATTTCCTTTACTTTTCAAGTCAGCAATTTTGCAAAGGTGAAGACTATAAAAATTCAGAGGTAGAGCATATGTTGTGTGATTAATAGTGCTGGCAAACCTGAAAATCATGGGATCTTTGGGACTTACATTGCTTATGGATATCATATGCCAGGCTTTGCAAGTGGGAGGAGGGGAAGATAGAAGCAGCATGGCAAATTTAATTTAGGAGATCTTATACTGCAAATCTTGCTTATGGACATGATATAGTCTAAACAAGGATGAAGGATCCTGAATATTCCTGAAGATAAGTGAATGTTTGTAAGATGAAAAAGAAGTGTTCCTTACTGTGTCAACTGAATAAGCCAAAAAATAGGCTTATGCTCTTAGAAACCAAGAGCTTTACAGTAAAGGGAGTTGCAATGGATTAGTAATTAAACAAGAACTAGTAATTTCATAGTCTTGCCAAACAACACAAATACCAAAAAAAGCAAGCACTGGGCTGTATAAACAAGACTATCTGTAAGATGATGAAGTAATCTTTCCAGTCGAGTACTGATAAGGCTCCTACTGGACCACTGTGTCCAATTTCAGGAAGCATGCTATGAGGAAGATGTTGACCATTTGGAGGGAAGCCAGTGAGGAGAAGCAGGAATAAGGTCTGGGAAATGTGACCTGTGGGGAAAGACTGAAAGAATTGGCATGTTTAGTCTACAGCAGAGAAGACTGAGGGTGAGATGTGATAAGTCTTCCAATAAATAAATAGCAATTGCAAAGAGAATAGTAATGAACTAGTTTTCAAGAGGCTTGCAGTTAAATTGGATGGGAATTTAGGCCACACATCAGGAAAAGCCTTCTGATGATAAGAATAAACTGCCCCTGGAATGGGTGGCCTAGGAAGGGGACAGGATTTTCATCAAGGATGGGTTTAAAAAGAGGTTATGAGAGGGTCCCTAGGGAATAGCTTGGATATAGACTGTTCTTCCTGGAGCTGGGGGTAGACTGGAAAACCTCTCAAAGCCTTTTCTGACCCATTTTTTAAATTTATTTTGTCACCTAAGGAAAAGATGAGTTTTCAAAAAATTCTTGACAAATTTCAGCCTGTCATTAGCTAATCTATGAAAATTACCATGGGAAGAAGAAAATAAACTGTTTATGATTTCTAAGGTATGTTTTCTATTCAGATGTCTATAATAATGTGTCCATCATTCTGATGTCTGAACACCTCTATGGCACCTTGAATGCTTTTACTGCACTCTATTTGATTTTATATTTAACTATATTCTGCAAAATATATAGAGTTTTTCATATCTGAAAGAAGGATGCCAGCACAAATGCTGCTTAGGTGAGTCAGACCTGCATTTGAATATACATAGCAGGCTATTCTGTATGTGGTTTATCAGCTATTATATGTACAAGCCAGATGCACTAGTAGCTTTTGCTGGCAATATTTGGGTACCTTCAAGAATCTGTCATTCACCTGATGTTAAACAACTAGCATCTAACTTAAACGACCAGCTCTGTCAGAGGAATGAAAGTGACTGTAAAGGCACAGAAAGGGGATTTAAAAAAACAACACAGGTTATATTTATCTATGTGCATGAGGGCTACTTGCTCCAAAGGGCAACGGAGAGGACAAACTCAAACGGGCACATTTAGCTTATACTGCAAATCACTGGATGATACCATTAGTCTTGGGGACTTGGGAGGAGCTTACTCCTGATCTTAATTCTCCAAATGAATTAGCACAGAAAATTGTCTTGGGTTCCTTTATCTTTTTTTTTTTTTTTTTAAATGGCCTTTTTTTAAAATGTCTTTCTCGGCTGCTTTGCCCTCCTCTCAGTGGCATAAACTTACGGTTCAAAACTAACAAAGCAGATTAAATGGTAAACAACCACAGGAGTTTCTATTTTCCCCACCCAAAAATTAAATTAAGGAAAAATTGAGTATCTCTTTGAAGAAAAAAGTCAAAAAGCAGCCATGTAATATTTCTTACACAGTGATTATGTGAGGATGTAATCACTGATAATGGCATGGTATCAGAACATCTATATTTGTGATGTTTCAAGTGTATTGATGGTCAACATCGCAAGATTAGTATTCTTTTCTAACCTATGTCCAGTGCTAGACTTTCTGCATTTTATTATATGGAGTTCTGAATCTCAATTTTACAGAAGGCCTTGGATCTCTTCCACTCCACGGCTGAGTACAGCCACTGCCCTGTGAATCTGTTCTTTCATTCTAATCACTTCTGTACGTTAGCCAAAAAACACTGGCTATTTCAGGCTATACATAATCCAAATAGATGTCTTCCTTCCCCCAAGGAAAATAGCAAAGAACCAGTAACATTCATCATGAAAAAATGGAAAGATCTACAAAAAGGTACTAAAATGTAGACTTAATGGTCTGTGTCCAAATGACATTTTTCTGATGGTATCATCAAATACAAACACAAAAGGCATATCATGAAGAATGACAGCAATCTTATCAAAACCGAGTTTGACAAAATTGTCAAATATTTAGCACTGACCTCTATTATTGTGTAAAATATTGTTTCCAGCTGGTCTCTTAATGGATGCACAGGCCTATAATTAGGGTAGATTTCTTAGGAGATGTGGTAACCTGAAGTTGCACAGCCAAACACGAAGGATCCCAAAGCATTGCTTCCCTTTTCCGTATTTCTCTGTGATGGTACACTGCACATGGCAACGTTGTTCTTTGACTGTGAGCTTGTTTTGGCAACTTGCTGCACAGTGGTTTTTCATTCCTGTCCTTCTAGTTTCTTGTGTATGGACTCAAGGGATTAGTAGACTCAAAGCTATGTTTCTTAAGCAGGCCTTGTCTCTGTGCTGAACCTGAAAGGCATGAACATGGTGACTGCTGCCAGGGGGCCCAGTCTTATCATCATTTTTTTTCCCCATCACTGACACACTTTGAACTTCTTAAGAATGGTAGTTGTGTTACTTTGCTGTTTTCCAGAAAGGCATTTTGCAGCTGACAGTTCAATAATGTATATTTGTATTTTTAAACGTTAAGGGTCTCTTCGAAGACTTGGCTCCTGGTCTGTCCTGAGTTAATTCCTACTCACAGATTACTTTTGTGATGTGTGTGAGTTGCTAAATGAAACTGTGACTTTACTCATTAATTACATCATGCATATATGACATGAACAGTGAAGTCACTGAGGGGAAAAAAAATCCAAAACCATTATTTCCTTTAAGGCGAAGAAATATGCTGATTATTTTGTAGGTTTGCATTTTTAGAAGTTAATACATTGACTTGAAGCCTGTGAGTCTTGTCCTGCTTTCTACTTAGCTCAGTAGCAAAGTATCGGCTCTGTCTGCTATATTCCTCCCAAAGCTGCCATTCAGAGCCTGAATCCAAATTAATCTTTGTTATATGATGTCAAAACAGAAATAGAGAAACTTGACCCAGGAGTCACTAGCAGCAAGTTAATTCTTAAATCATTTCCATTGTAATAGGAGGGGGGAAGAGAAAAGGAATGAGGTAGGAACAAAGTGAAAGACTTTCATGCAATTGCATATAAGGAAGAGAAAGAGGAGACAAGGGGACAGAAACACAGAGTACGTGTAGTCTTTACTGCAAGATTGTCTCCTTAAGCAGATGGTTTTAGGGTGTTAAGAGTTGCAAGAGGCCAAAGTAATTTACATGGGGCAATAGTATCAAACAGTTTTTGTACACCTTTGTAATAATATGCCTAAAATATTGCCAATTTAAAACTGTTTCTACATGGAATAAGAATCACTGAAAAAATGTATCATTCCCTTCAAAACAGTTATTAAAATATTTTATAGTTGTAGCTAGCGGTTTTGTGTTAAGGGTCTCTCAGCATTTTCCTGTATTACACTGGATATTATCAGTAGAAGACAGTTACACTGGGACTTCTCTTTTTTCGGGGTGGTGGAGGTTGGTAATATGAAAATCTTAATCTTATGGTAATCTTAACAAAAGAAAACAAATGAATCCCATTTTGGGGGTCTAAACAAAGTGCAGAGCTGTAAGGTAAATGGAATTCTCTATCTGTTCATGTCCGTTATTACAATACTCCAGAAGTGGTTCAGAAATTTTTCCAGCATTGTTGAATATATCCCCTAACTTGGAAAGACTTTCTCAGAGCAGTACCTTATCTCTGTTCACAGAAACATGTTAATTTTATTTATAAAATGCAGATGTTTAGCATGTATGTCAACAATGAAAAGTTATCTATGACACTGGTGGTTTCAGAAAGGAATTGCTCCCCAGTGCCAGAATTTAGGTCACAATGAAATCACAGTGTGAAAGTGGTGATATCAGTGTCAGTAATAGTTGAAGTAGTCATCTGAGCACAATTTTATTGCACAAAGTGTAGCTGTTCTTATTTAATTTGGATTTCAGCATCATAAAACTTGCTTGCAACCAAGACTCAAGACTTCCCTGCTGACCATTAAAGGTAATGATGAAACTAGAGGGAGACAAAGCCTACCATTACAGAATGCAAGAGATCATTTCAAACTAGAACTTAACCATTTTTTGCTTCTAAAATAAAGATCCTAGTCCCTGTCTTTCAAAAATAAAGCTGTACCAATGTTCTCTGAAGACCAGCTAGTTTGAACAACTGTTGCATTTAAGGAAGTCAAGGGGTGTTACATAGGAGAGCTTCTTGTAGGATGCACTGCCAGAGCGTTGGTGAGTGAGCACAACTCCTCAGCATTATGCTGAGGAAGAAGAGGCAGTTCTGAAGCAGAAAAACCTTCATCTGTTAGTGGTTTTCTAAAGGAAGTTAAAAGTGGCACTTCGGGTTTTTTGAGCTTAGTAGAAAGCCCATGTACATCTGGAAGAACTGCTGTCTGCTTTCAGTAAGATGCTCCACTTAATCAGCTGACTGTTGAATTTTGCATTAAATCCAGCTTTCAGATAGACTTACTGTCATGATTACATGGTTAATACTAAAACCATAGAAAAGCTGCAATGTGTTATATTAATTCAGAGGTGACAAAAATAGAGAACATGATACAAAGGGGTGCATTTGGGAGAATAAATTTTTATAGCTGTTGGACAGGCATACATAACTTGACCAGGAGTTTATACTTTGGAAATCGGGAGTTCCATAATAATGCAATACAATACAATAATGAGTACAAACAAAAAGGGTGTATAGGTGGAGATACAGATTTAATCAAGGAAAGTGAATATTTACACCAAAATAAAAATATTTTTAAGTTTAATTAGTGAAGCTCTTATGGATTTAAGGTCAATAGCAAATTAGTAAGGATTTGAGATGAGAACTGTGGTTGCTGATATGCGTGCACCTGTCTGAGTGTCATTTATGGTTTTCTGTTGGATAGTCTATTTTTCCTAATATAACAATGATATTAAAAATCACTTCCCACAGCTCATCTACATTTACCATTTTGAGCCACAACAGTGTAACATCCTTCATCCTCCCATTCTTTGGATAAAGCTTGTTAGTAAAGAAAACCTAGACCTGATACGCCTCTAACAGCTGAGGCTGAAACTTAGTTCAGGAGTTCTCACCAGAGCAGAGTTGAATTAATGAAATAACTTTTTTACATCTCAAGTACAATATCTAAATTGCTGACCTTGAAACTTCTTAGAAATATCGAACTAAATATGAATTTTTTCAACTCCTTAAACTATTGTCTCTATTTCACAAATGGATAAACCGAAGCAACTCTTACCATTGTCTTCCTTGTAGGGATGGTGAATTGGTACAGCATGGTACATAACATCTTGAACTGCCGTGTTCTCCATTGCTATGCAAGAATAGGAAATAAAGCATAGAATAAAACATATTCTATTTTTGTGTTGCTTATGTATTGCTGGAAGTATGGGAATTTTTTCTACCCTTAGTATCTCTATTCATTTTCATGTAATTTCCTTTCCCCTGTGGCTTATAAGAGGATCAAGGCCTAACATTCAAATGAGATGTAACAAATGGAAAAGCAAAAGTGAGCTGGAGGATGAAAGTGTCATCATGGGCTTTCTGGGGCTCTCACGCTTGTATGCAAATCCTGAAACTGAAAAGGGTGGAAGGGCTGGGTTTTTTCCTTTCCCCTTCTTCACCTCTTTCTGTCCCCTCCCTCCCATTTGCTCAACTGTAAAATGCTGCAGTGTTTCACAATCACTTTGACAAAAACTGGTACGTGGAAACATTTGCATAGTCTTTGTTCATTCCTATGCAAAACATGATTTATTGAAGGTTGTAGCTTGACGAGGTAGCATCTGAATATACGAGCACCACTTTTCCACAAGAAAGGAGGGTTTACTTGTCTTTACCCACTTAAAAGTTGAGTCATTTCCTATAAATACACTGAACATAATGAGGATTTAGGCATGAAACAGTCTGTACTAGCATTTTAAGAACCAATTTTGTATTTTTTTTGTACACTTGAAATACATGCTAGGCTAATCTTAGAATGCCTTTTAAAGCTTAGCAAGGTCAAATAAGTGCTTTGTGCAATCACACACGTAAGTTGTATTTAACTTTTCATTAACTTTTCAGTGTGCTAAAAAATATGAATAATTCATTTCCCTGCTGGTTTTATGTAACCATATGATAAATGAATACGAGAGGGGGGAAAAAAGATGAGAGATTGGTGAAGCTTTGTCATGTATGCCTACCACTGAGAAACCACTATGACTGCCAACTCAAAGAGCACGGCACTGTATAGCTTCATTTTTCAGATCCCAGTAAGTTATATAATTAAAAGAATATTAATCTGTACTAAGTACATCTACTCGAACACCCCCTTTTAATTGTAGAACTTTGCAATAATTACTGCTTTAGTATAGACTTTCTGATTAATATATACCATTGCAGTTCATTAAAAGTAAGTAATGTGTGTACATAGTCTGTGAGAAGTTTTAAGGAATGGATGAAGATTTGCTGGCATCTTTTTGCTGTGCTATGAAAGGTGGTTGCTTTTCCTTTATGGGTTTACTCTTGTCTTGTATAATAAAACTCTTTTTCAAATATTGTATCTTCATACCTAGGTTTGCTTTCTTTGGTCTTATGTAACTGAACATACACTTAAGACTGTCCTCTGTGCTTATATGCAGCTTACAAGATGATCATAGGATCTGGGCAGATACTACTTTGCACTGTATGAGTTGATTCACTGCCTCATCTAAACCTTTAACGTTTGCYGTAGCGCAGAAATTCCTGGATTTTCCTAATTGAAGCTCTCGTAACATTGAATCAAATGTGTATTTTCAATTTTGCCAATTGTTGGAGACTAAATGCAGAAACAACTAATGAATGTCTGTTTACCCAAGAAATAAACCCAAGACAGTAGAAAACTTAAAGAGGAAACAGTGATAACTTTCTTTCCAAGACCTAGCCCTGCCTACCTCCTGCTGTTAACAGAACAGTCCATCTTTGGTACCTCCATTCTATGCAAATACCTCATTCCTTTCTTCATCAACAGAGAAAGTAAGGAAACAATTTGGAGTAACCAGAGGTATTGGAGAGAAAGTCTTGATGCTCATCCCAACCTGCTCATTCCTGGAGAAAACAAGTCATTGACTTGCAAACAGGAGGATTTCTGAAAGACTCGGGGACTTTTTAGTCTTACCAGTTATCCTAGAACTGTTTTAGCAAGCCATCATGGAAAGACTGGCAGACCACCCACCACAATCTTTTCAAATGTTACTCTAGTTTTTGTTTTCTGACATATCCCAGTTCATTCCTGCTGCTGAGATCCAAGCTTTCTAGGCACAATTAGGACAGCTAGCTCTGTGTAGTAACCTTTTTAGTTGCCACACTCGGGAAATATGGTACATTAGATTTTTTTTTTTTTTCCCTATTCAGTCAGAAAATTGTTTATTTTGGTGAGATGTATAAATTGTAATGTAATATATAAAAGTAATATTTGCCTCATTAGGTAGTATTTGTAAGTGAGGATAGAATATGCATCAGCCCAGAAGCAATAGGAGACTAGTAGCAAAATACCATTTGCATAGGTGTTGCAGAGAAACCTAAAACATGCAAATTCCATCTTAAGAGAATAATACTTCTTCCAATGACTTGTTTGTGTTAGGATATCACATACATATAAGAAAAAGTTTAAACCATCTCTAAGAGGTAATTAAATCTTAAAACTTCAGGGGGTGGGTGTCTGGGTGGGATATTTTTGTGCAACATACCAGTATTCTGTGTCAAACACTATCCCCAAGGTAGTTTTGATCCAATTATCACCAGAAAATGCTAGACATAAGGTAGTATTTCCAGGCAGTAAGTCTGGAGAAACTCAGGTCACTCCAGAAAAGCATCTTAAAATAAAATTCAACCCTATGTTGATCCATGATGAATTAAAAGTTGTGTAGAAAGTTAGATTGAGAGATACTGTGGTTTGGATGTTCTTTGTCAGTAAATTGTTGTTGCTGATAAAGATCAGGTTTAAAACTTTAAATGACAATTTTCATAGCCATAGGAATAAGAAAGAAGTTTCAACAAATCTGTTCGATCAGCGTGGTGGAGGAGACGCTAATTTCATTCATCTGTATGGGATACAGAAGAGTTGAGGCTGGAAGGCACCTCCAGCTTCCCTGCTCAAAGCATGTTCAACTACAGCAGGCTACCCAGGACTGTGTCCAGTTGGGTTTTGAGTATCTCCAAGGATGGAGAGTCCACAACCTCTCTCGGCAATCTCTGCCACTGTTTGACCACCCTCGCAGTAAAAAAAGGTGGGGTTTGGGGTTTTTTTTTATGTTCAGATGGAATTTCCTGGAATTCAGTTTGTGCCCGTTGCCTCTTGTCCTGTCACCGGGCACCACTGAGAAGAGCCTAGCTCCATCTTCTTTATTCCCTGCCATTGGGAATTAAGCCACATAAATAAAATCCCCCTGAGCCTTTTCTTCTCCAGGCTGAGCAGTCCTGGTGCTCTCAGCCTCTCCTCATATGACAGATGCTCCAGTCCCCTAAACTTCTCCCTGGCCCTTTACTGAACTTGTTCCAGTGAGTCCATGCCTCTCTTGTACTGGGAGCTCCCCAGCACTGGACCCTGCACTCTAGATGCGTCTCACCACTGCTGAGCAGGGGGGATGGATCACCTCCCTCGACCTGCTGGCAATGCTCTGTCTAATGCAGCCCAGGAGGCTGTTTGTCTTTTTTGCCATTAATATGGAACCTTTTTAGATTTTTCTTCCTCTCTTCTCTGGGACAATCAGTTGACACTATAAATTTATGCCAATGCAAATAAAATCAGAATTTATTGTCCGAGAAAAAACTACAATTAGTTTTAAACTGGGAATAATTTTTTACCTAAAAGTTCCAGATCAATATAAATCAATATGTTGCTGAAATGCTACAAGAAAACAAAAAGCTGCATGAAAAATAAGAAAAAAGGCTTGTACTTTTTCCATCCATAATATATTCCATGTCCACATTTTTTCCTTCCTGCTGTTTGCACTCATCACTAGAATACATGTCCAAGATCATTAGACAGATATATGGATTTAATTATAAAACAATATAAGAGATTAATCCTATTAAAGTGCCTAATTTAGGTGTGTAGTCACCTTAAATTCCTCTCCAGATAATGGAAAGATGCAAATGGTGATACTGAAGAGGTCTTAGGAGACCTGGAATGCCATCTGGATGTACTTACTTCTCTTCCTGTTGTTTTATATATGTGTGTATATATATGTACGTATGTATGTATGTATGTGAGTACACACACACTGGAGTCTAAGAAGAATTCTCCAAACTTCAGCATTGTGGTTCAGTATAATGAATATAAGCCTATGTAATCATGATGATATATTAAATGTACAGGTAAGATCCTGGTACGAACCCACTGTTTTAAGAATTAAAGCCTGCAGGTGAGGTCACAGGCAAATGTTAGGGCTGTACATGCTAAGAATATGAACTGTCTCACTGCCATTTCCTTATGCAGTTAACCACGTAAACTACTGAGACAGCACATCGTAGCAGTCATGCTGGTAATTGTGGGATTAATTTGCAAGTAGGCTTGGAGGTACCTGAGTCTGTCCATGTCTGACAGGAATGCTTATGTTCATCTCACCTCAGAGCTCATTTGTAGTAACTGCTAAGAGATTCAAAGTGACTATTTATAGAGTGCTTGGGAGAAATAAGTACTATATTCATTAGTAGAAGTTTTGGCCAGAAGCTGAAAAAGTGAAAAAGCAGACTTCAATGTTGATAAATTGCAGAGCAGTCTAACAGCATTGTTAACTTCCTTTTGCAGTGACATGGGTCTCCTGGGCGGGTCCAAGGGCTTCCTGATTGTTTTTCCTGGCATCTATGACTTAAAGCAATCACTTGCTTAAAATGCCTGTTGGTAGATTTGCCTTGCCCTTGTGCCATTTTTTATTAAGAGTTTAAGCATGAAAGGTAAGTGGGCTTCCCAACAAAATAGCATGAATGTAATTTACAACCTTCAATCCAAAGAAGATATTTTAAAATGTTAGTCTTCTCAAATCAAATTAATTATTCTTACCCAAACAGCAGCAAGCTAAATCTGGTATTTATACAATGACCACTGGGACCATGTCTAGATTCTGTTTGGCTTGCTAAATCCACTTTTATTCGCAACATGAATTCTGTCTTATTGATAAATATTTTCTTTTAGGAATTTTGTGTAGTATTTTTTCTGGAAATTTCTACTGAAACCATTGATGACAACTAGAATTTAAATCAACTATTCTGTTTCCCCTTGGGAAACTGCTGTAGAAAGCAAGAACTGACTTTTAAATTTATAGGAATGTTGAGACAAGTTTGCCAATACTCAGCTTGTTTTCCAGTACTGACCTTTAGATGCTGCTTTGTTTTCACTGCTTTTTTGGATTTTACTCTTACTTCTGAAATGACCCACATCCCATGTCCAAGGATTTAATTATCTTCCACATTCAAAATCTTTGGTACTAGCACTAAGGATTATGCAAACTGTTGCCTATTTCACTCTATCAATATTTTTTCTCGGAAAACAAAGTCAAACAAATAGTTGAAAAATCAAAAGAAAAGAACCATATTTGAGGAGATTATTTGTGATTATGACTACTGTCCTCAAAATACAGCTAAAAGTTGTCTTTTTTCTGAACTGTAAAATAACTGTGCTGTGATTTAACACTCAATAGTTCACTGTCTTTTGTTTCTCACATCTACAGTGTTTTCAGGGTTTTAAATTCAATACTATGTCCACTTGAGCATTTTCCCTCATGTACTTTCTTGTGAATAAATAGATTCAACCAAGTATGTAAGTGGTTCTTGATATGATGCTATTCTTACTAAAAATTTTAATTTTGCCAAATGATTTCTCACAGTAATCTGTGGAATGGGTGTTATATAGGTTTTGGGATTTTTTTAAAGCAGACTTGCTGCATAACTTAAGAGGATTATCTGAATCTGTTGCAAAAAGGTCTGAATATTGCAAAAAGCTCTTTCTCACAATTTACTCCATGCATATAAAAGACCTTTGTGACTGCTAATGAGTTCAGGGGTAAAAAAAGTTATTCTGCCCCCATTTATATACATGTATTCAGTAGATTTTGACAAACCAAGTCAGACTATGCATCTGGCAAACTAACTAGTGGTCCTCTCAGAAAATATACAATCATAAGATTATGGTCTCTCCATTTGCCATATTTTTCTGACTCTTTTTTGTTGTAGTGGTTTTTGTATCCTTTTTTGCAGGCTTCTTGTTGTTTGGTGAGGTTTTTTTTGGTTTTTTTCTTTAGAATAAAGGTATTGTGGACACCTCCATCAAGGTCTAAATGCCGCAGAAAACGGCCTTTTATGTTGTTTCTGACTAAGTGCTTTTGGGTGCAAGATCATCAACTTTATGTCAGGTTTAACAAATTACTTACAGTTTGAGAATTCTTTTTGCCAGGGAAGCACCAGATTTATTTTATAGAGAAATCAATCGGTAACTTTTAGTCAATCTTATTTCTAGCCAGGGTCACTAGTGCCAACAGGGTCAGCAAATAGGAACTTTGTTCAGGCCCTGTGCCTGGCCTATACAATTGCTTCTAACATCAGATGGATGTTGAAGTCCTCTACTTTTTGCATAGCAGAAAGGCCATATCAAGGTCATTTCATGTAAGTGCAAATATAATGTGCACTTTGCACTTGACTATTTTTGCTTTGATACTGAATTAGAACTGTGAAATGATGGTTGTAGAATATCCCAATATATCTAATAAGCCTTTGATCAGCTTTTTTTTTTTTTTTTTTTTTTTTTTTTAAATAAAACAGAGGGCAGCTTTTTGTTATCTTCTTCCGGACTTGTCCTGTTGCGCATATGACATTCAAACGTTAAATGCAAAAAGCAACTTCCTCATGCTGACTGCTATNTTTTTTTTTTTTTTTTTTTTTTTTTTTTTTTTTTTTTTTTTTTTTTTTTAAATAAAACAGAGGGCAGATTTTTGTTATCTTCTCCTGGTTTTTTCCTGTAGTGCATATGACATTCAAACGTTAAATGCAAAAAGCAACTTCCTCATGCTGACTGCTATAAAACTTCATGGCAATGTCACAGAATGTGTTACTGTCACAGCCTTTGTCTGTTATTACTTTTGCTCTTAAAAACAATAGAGATTTAGGACTGGTTGGCTTTTGACTGGGAGACTGTGATGTGAGGGTGTGAAATTACGGCAAGAGATCACACTGGTGATTCACAGGGATATGCTTTCTACTGTATCAGATGCTGGACTTATGCCATAGTTTGGTGGCATATGATACCATGGGAGTTTTTTCTTAATAGCAAGTAAGGCTGGGTCTGCACATTCTGGTAATTAAATGTCCGAATTTGTTATAAAAGAGTAGGACTTTATGGCTGCAAGTCAAATATGGGTACTCCAAATATCCTTCCTGGTCCTCATATTTCAGAAAGCTCTGTACATAGTTGTATAACAACTCGTCGTACAACATTTCTGCCTGCTTCATAAAGAATGATGACAGGTTTTACGATTGAACTTTGCTCTGTTAATCTACGTACTACTACATTTTTGGCAGATCAAGTATTCTTCACTCTCATTATTAGTGTTGCCATTTGGCACCAACAACACTTCATAGGTAAGCTCTGTAAGTGCATAAGGATTCCTTGGGATGGAAGATGTTATGTATATGATATGAAAACATCATAGTTATATGCTTTAATACATACATCTATTTTTAGAAGTTTCATAAAGGATGCTGAAATATGAATAGCTATTTCATTCTAACATAATACAGCCAAGCTATAAGTTGTTGAATTGGCATCCATTATCCCCTCCTTTTTGAAACTTCCTTGAAATTCCTCCTCCGTTTTGTTAGTGTGGAAATTAAGCTCTAGGTTGTGAAAAATATGTGAAGCTGAAACCTGAGAACAACTGTCTGACAAGTATAATTCACTATTAGATTATTCAAACTTGAGGCAAGCGTAGTGCCAAAGTGTTTGATGATTACATGATCTCTGCTCCTTTACATTCTTTTGACAAAGTAGATTACCTCCACTATGCATATATTCCCCCATTAACCAGGAAGATGAGGAAGAATTTAAAGGAATATCTAAACCTCACCTTAGGTGAGAGAATGTGCAATGAATTTAGGGAAAAACATAAGGCGAATGGTCCTGATCTCCAAAACATATCGAGAAGTGTTAAATTACAGTAGATTAGTTGACACTGTTGTTGTTAACATCACACTTTATCTTGTAGTATTATTAAAACCTGTACAAAAGAGGTTGAGCTCCTGGAAATACCGTAGTAAAAGAAAGAGATCTCCAAAGGAAAAAAGAGATGCTGAGACCTCTGTCATGTACTCTCTATAAAAATATGAGGATAGCTTCTAAAGCTGTCAGAAACTTCAGAAATTCTATATGACTGTTTGCATGGGAAAAGATTTTCATAGGCAGAAGATATTAAAATTAAGAAAGCTGCCCTGTCATTCATTGTTTATCACAAGTGATAAACAGCCATGCACTTATGCTATTTCACCATGATTTAAAAAATCAGTTGTAGGGGCTAAATACCTTAAGATGGAGAGGAGGCAAGGAAAGTAATAACTTGTTTTTGTACTGCTCTGCTCTCGTTATTAGTACCAGCTGCAGTAGCTGACCAGCTGTGCATGTTATGATGTGACGAATCATATGCTCGGAGACTGTCCTTCTGTGTAATACTTAAATCCTGAGCTCTGCACTGTGATCCTTAGTGTTTAACAGGTGTGGTTGTGTGTGGAGTTTAGTATTTTTGTGAAAATACTCTGTAGGATGTAATGTTTTTATGCAGTGCAGAATTATCAGCCAAATGTGTTTGCATGCAACTAGTAAGAATGCACATCTAATGCTTTTCAAATAGTACTCCAATCATCTGCTTTAAATGATTAATAAGCACAAGCTGAAAATAGCACCACATTTACCTAATGTTTGCATGATTATTTTTGTAAACATTTCATTCAGGCTTTCTCTGCCATCTTTCTAAGCATTGTCAAAACAGAAATGTTGCTATTCTTGATTGGTTTTTCTCAGTTTGTTTGATCTTCATCATGACCCAGAGAGATGTAGCAGGGGAAAGCACCAGAAATGCTGATTCTCAGTGGACAGTAAGCATGTGGTTTAAGATCAAATGAGAAAACTAATCTAGATATTTGCAGAATAGTTACAGGTTTCTAATTTTTTCCAAAGCTAGTAACTGAACTTTGTGAGAACTACAAGTCTGTATTTTGCTAACGAGCTTGTCTGAAAGCACTACAAAAATACAGTCACAGCTTCTCCTGGTTTTAAGTAAGTTAGAAATAGTTTTGAAAGATGTGGAGGGATTTGTACTTTTGTTATTCTGGCTGTCCTACTTTTTCGTTAAGTCCTTGCTGAGATAAGGTTAAGACTGGAATTTAAATGGTGTTAAGGAAGAAGCCAAGATAGTAATCAGACTATAGTTAACAGTGTAGCATCTCTCAAAGAAATAGAGCTGGCCAGCGCTGCTATTCACCAATAAAAAGCGGTGGAAGATTTCCAGTTTTCCAAGTAAAATGCTAGTGTTGTTTGCTGTAGCGGTTCAGGGGTGTTGTGTGATGTGTACGAATCCTTTACACCAAACAAAAATCCATCCCATCTACCAGATATTTTTTTTCTGCTCTTCAAAATTTATTCTATTTCAGTTCAGCTTTGGAGACATTCGGTAACTGGTTTTAACTCTTATGGTGAAAAGATTATATGGCACAACAGAACTGTTATGAAATCTAATTTAAGTCTATGTGTAATATCAGGAAGGTTTGGTTAAATACATTAACTACTCTGGAAGTGTTTCAAAGATGCCATCCTCTTTTTGGCAATGTTGTGAGGAAAAGTAGTATCTCCAAATCTATGTTGTGGGGTTGACTAATTTTCTAATACTGGAGTGTTAGTTCCTCAGTCTATGTAGTGTACATCATCTGTACATCTTACTTCCTTCATAAAGTGAAAATATACATACATTTTTCCACAGGTCCTGTGTCCCAGGGCGGGACTCTCCATCTCTCAGAATCAGGGTTAGGCCTTCCCCCAGGCGATTTTTGGAGAATTCTGACTGAAAACTGTGAGTATTAAGAAAAAAGGAAAAAAAAAGGGGGGGGGGGCGGGGAATGCTGGTAAACCTTTGCTATTGACAGACGCGATTAAACCCCCTTTCGCTGAGGCGGGGTCAGAGCTGCCCTCACCTGCACGGCGTCTCCGCGCGGTTCCCGCCAGTGCCCCGACATCTTGCGAGCACCCGCGGTGTGAGAGGCAAATTTTAACGTAGTAACTTGAACAGCATAAAACTGGAGGGGGGGTGTCCCCACGCCCCCTCAGGACGCCCCTTCTCCGGCCCTCTAACCCCTGAGGCGTCCCCAGCTCCCCCCCCTCCCCCGCTGGGGTCTCGGCCCTGAGGGGTGCCCCGGGCGGGAAGCCAGGGCCGAGGCGCGGAGGTGGGGGCGCCGCCGCTTCGCGCCCCCTGTAGCCCCGGCGGAGCTGGGCGCGGCGCCGGCCTCTCCCCGCTGAGGGGAGCCCCAGCCCTGCCGGGGGAGGCAAGGCTCCGCTGGGGCCGGCACCTCGGCGGGGAGGGGAGAGGCGCTGCCCGGGAGGGAGGCGCCGTGCGCGGCCCGACTCCCCGGGCGCCGCTGCTGAGGGGACAGCGGCCGCCTCCGCGCTCCCGGCGGCTCCGCTCCGCTCGGC
>JAYKAV010000578.1:1639838-1683464 GCA_035582835.1 Phoebastria nigripes | reverse complement strand
GCCCCCTGTAGCCCCGGCGGAGCTGGGCGCGGCGCCGGCCCCCCCCCGCCCAGGGCTTCCCCGCTCGCCGCGGCCCCGCTAAGTCTGACGGAGCGCCGCCGCCGCCCACCGCAGCGCAGCGGCCCGGCGCAGGAGGGAGGCGCCGTGCGCGGCCCGACTCCCCGGGCGCCGCTGCTGAGGGGACAGCGGCCGCCTCCGCGCTCCCGGCGGCTCCGCTCCGCTCGGCTCCGCTCGCCGGCTCAGGTAGGAGCGGGAGCCCGGCGCGGCCCGGCTCCGCCGGCGCGGGGAGGGGGGCTGTGGGGAGCGGCGACCCCCGGGGGCTGCCCCGCGCTGAGGTGACCTTGAGGCGCGGGGGGCGGCGGGGGAGCGCTGCCTGGGGCGGCGGTGGCGGGAGCCCGCCGGGGCAAGCCTGCCCCGCAGGGGTGCTGGGGGCAGCGGGATGCGGCTGAAGGATGTTTTCGGGCGGTGAATGGAGACGGCTCTGCCGAGGGCTCGCTCTGCGGGACGGGAGGGCTGTGTGGCAGCCGGCTACGCTGCCGCGGGGTAGAACCACCTCACACACCCCTTCGGTCTCGGTCCGTTTCAAGCCCGGCGGTTTCTTCAGTGAGAGGAATAGGAGCGCGCAGGAGGCGGCGGGCAGGGGTGACCGCGCTCTCCCCTGCCCTGCTCGGGAAGCCGAAGGGCTGGGAGCTGGGTGGCGGCAGGGCTGCCCAGCGCTGGCCCGAGCGAGGCACAGCGGTCCCCGGGCGAGCGCCGCCGCGCCCCGCAGCACCGCGCCCGGCGGGAGCCTGAGCAACCCCGGGGACGGGCTCTGGGGCGCCAAGTTTCAGAAGGCGACGCTCCTCTTAGAAATATTTGAAAGCGTTAGAAGGAGGTTTATGCCCCTCAGCCCTGCTCCTTCGGCTGGGTTGTGGGAGATGATGAGCTGATGGAAGGAGAAGCCCCTCGGGAGCGCCGTCGCCGCCGTGTCCGCGGGCGGGGGAACTCGCCCATCTCCTGCGCCTTCAACTGAGCTCTGGTACGGCCGGGTTGGGGCTTTTTTCTTTTTTTCCACTGGGGGATTTAAATATGTTTTACAAGCAGTAGTTTTCAAAGCCTCGCAGTACTCCAGTGAAGTGTTAAGAGCACCTTAGAGCCCGAGGAAAACTGCGGCGGGAGATAACTTTCCTGAGGTCACCCAGTAAACCATCTCTGGACCCCGGCTCGGGTGTCTGCTGTAGTCCCCGTGGCCACCACCTTTGTACGGATGTCGTCAAGATGTGCTTTCCCATCGTCACTGAACATAATGGATTACTTTTGTAAAATTTTGACTTAGAGACTCTACTAGAAATGTGAAAGAAGGAACATTGTCTTCCGTTATGTATCTCTGAAAGGCCTGTTGTATTGTAGGTGGAGGAAACATCTCCTTTACTTAATTAAACTGTCAAAAAGTTTACTTCTTTCTGTGTATTTC
This sequence comes from Phoebastria nigripes, assembly GCA_035582835.1. Lineage (NCBI taxonomy): Eukaryota > Metazoa > Chordata > Aves > Procellariiformes > Diomedeidae > Phoebastria > Phoebastria nigripes. The sequence continues at coordinate 1,682,011 of JAYKAV010000578.1, read as the reverse complement.
TTGCTGATCGTTTTTGCTTTTATTTTTTTCCTTCTTATTGTTGTGCTGTTTTATCACATTACACCAACACAACCTAATCCTGTGCTAATACTTTCTTTACTTTCTTTTTATTTAAAGCGTATTTTGTAGTAAAGTGATATTTGAGAAGCATGGATACCAAGATAAGGTGCTGGGAAGATAGGCAAGCTGAAAGCAATGGTGTAGAGTAGGACTTCACTGCTGCTGAGATAAACTGAAATGTAAGTTTAATAACAGTTTGAAAGTTGACACTGCTGTAACTCAACTCCCTAACAGTAAAAAGGAATCTTTTAAAGAATACTGGTATCTTGCTGGTAGATACTGCAAACCCTTAGTTACGTAAGCAGTTCTTTGGAACTGAGCGGGACTGCATGCATACGGTCATGTTCGCAAGTAGCACTTTGTTTCTGATCTTGTCCACTCATCTACACGTGACTAATTTTCATGTGGTGACTCAAATAGAATTCAGCATTTTCATGACATTTATGTGAAGAAGCGGTTGCTTGTCTATGTCTGTGTATCTTGCTAATAAACTAGTTCAGTATTCTTTTTAATGACTTTATGATCTAATGTTGAGCTCCATTTTCAAAGTGAGCATTTCTATAAGTTCTTCCTAAAGCAAAAGAGTATGTATTAAATGTTCAGTTTAGCATCAATATTAACATTTTCACTTTAACATTTAATGGAATGAATGCAGGGTATTATGTTACCTTTAATTCGTATTTGATATCATTACCAGTATTGTCCTTTGCTCACATGCTATAAATCTGGGACCACAACCTCTTGATTATCTAGGCTATTGGATGTGATATTGATCCAAATTTCTGGCATGTCTCTCTATCCAAACCATATCTTTTAACCATTCAGTTGCCTATTTCCTGATCATGCTAAGTAAATTTTTACTGTTTTTGACAAGTTCCATGGGGAGATAATGGGTATACTTGTRTGGTGTCCTGTAATGCTGTCACCTCAATAGGATTCACTTTGGAGGAGTGCAATGGGGAGAGCAAATGGACCATTATAATAGCCAGTGGGTTTGGTTTGGTTTTCCTCAAATAGGTGTTTGGTGTCATTTGAGATGCCTCACGGTACCCGTCCTGGCCTTTCACACCACTTCAGAGGGCTGTGAGTCTCCACTATGTCCCATGTCATGTATCAGACACAACAGGGCACCTCAGATAGCATTAGCTGCCTCTTTGTAGCTAGCTGAGTCAAACCTGGTGCATTTGTCTGGTTCCTTATCCTTTGTTAGCTAAGAATAAAGCGCTGCAGATCACTTACCACAGTAACTTTAGTGACGTGACCAGAAAGTGGGACTGTTTGTCTGAAAATAGATAATCCTCTAGGTGCTAGCTTAGAGTTTATCTACATCAACAAAACCTGCATATTCTGATTATTTGTATTATAATAGACAGTTTAAAGTATAGCAAGTGAGGTTAGAAACAAAATTCTGATACTCAAAATACCCTAAAACTTGCATTGTAACTTCAGAATAGGTGCAGGATGATGAATGCAGTTGGGGAAAAACAATCTTTGTTGACCATGAGGAAAAAGCAGAGTAATTATACAAGAGTTAAGTGATCGTTTTAGTGACAGTCTGATGGGAGATGATAGTGGAGGAGATAACTAGGAAYGGGACGAATGTTTACATTTAAACAAGATTCTGTGGCTGCTGAAATCTTTTAAAATAAACATTTGAACGAAGTTCAAAATTCTGATGAAGCTTACCATTGGAATGTGTGTGTCAGATATACATAAGAATTCTGTTTAAAAACAAAGCTTTACATATGATGTATACTGTGCAGTAGATGTTTGCAATTTGCAAAGTTCGAAGTGGAACTTAAATTGTCCTTTGAAAGAAAAAATATGTAAAAACTAAGTAAAGGTAAGTATAAATGCAGACTATTTATTAAGAATAGAAGTGGCAAATGCAAACAGAGAAAATAGTTTTAATTATCTGAAAAGAAAAAGATCTAAAATCTTTGAGAAAGGAAAAGTGAGCGTGGACAAATAATATTTATGTGTAATAGGATAATAGACGTGACAGTAATGTGTGTCATAGTGGCTGAGATACACGTTGGTCTCAGTATATTCATGCTACAAAATTATCAGTTAAATCAGAAAGGCTTATGTTTTGCCAAAGCCTACTCTGAAAAAAGTTTCATCTTCCTTAAATGGAGTTATTTAGTAGTGAAATATTTCAGACTTCTATTTTATAGGTGTGACCAAATTTTTCACATTTATTTGATCTAATATAGCATATCGTGAGTGATGCGTTAACTGGCATTTTCCTGGGTCACCCCATACTCATCAGCATGGTCTTGTATCTAAAGGTCATTATGTAGAAGGCCTTGTTTTCAAATATTTTGAACCTTACGTTCAGAATTCTTGAATATTTTGTAACGTATAAATAAAATAGCTGGTGTGCTGCAGGGATGCCCTCCACACGCTGGAATGTAAACCAAAAAGGCTTTAAATGTTTCTTGGAGGCAGAAGTTGCTACATATTTAACACGTACAATAGGCAGTGTATTTTGGAGGGTTCACTGCATACCTTTAAGTGTGCAGAAAAGGACATAATTTCTGGAGAGCCTGAGTTTCTTCAGTCTGAATGCTCAGGGAAGTACCCTCATAGCCTCAGTAGCAATTCTCTTGTGGAAGCTTATTTATCTGCTTTCAGCTATTTCTCTCCTCTGATCTAAAGGCTTCACATTGCTGGCAGATTTTACAGTCTTCCCATCGCTCCTATTTCAAGGCCATACATCCCAAGAACTGCTCAGCTTCCAGAAGTTGCCATACTTGGATTGCCAAATACTTGTGAAGGCAACGTTGTGGTGCAATTTCTGAACGTCTGTGAAAGAGCAGCAACAGTGATATTGTGTACTAGGTAGTACAGTTGTCATAATACAAGAATCTTTGTTTGCACAACGAATTTATTCATTGTATAGTGGAACGCCTTTAAAAAGTAATAGCACTGGGTTTTTCAGAACCAAAACTGCTTTCTTTCATTGGTGCTTCTTGTGAAGGAGGTATTTTGTCCTGCCTGCATGTAGCAGTCTGATTATATATGCATTGTATGTATATATGGAAACCATTACATGGGTTTGCAAATTCATCAAGGAAGGATTGATTTTAATTGTTGAAGGGACAGGATTTGGAGCTGCAAGACTGAATCACGTTTCCCTCTCACACCCACCAAGCTTTCCAGCAGTTTGACCTTGGATGTGCATTTCAAGTTTTGAAAAACTTTGTGCAGTATGAAGCCCAGAATACTGAAGCTGTTTCTATTCAGCATTTATATTTCTAAGATTAATAAGTCATTAATTCCACAGTGTTTGGGGAATTACCTTTAGCCTAATTTATTTATTAACTTGCCTAAAATAACTTACATTGAACTTCATGAAAAGTATGTCTAATATAAAATCATCCAGCAGGGATCAAGATTGCTTAAAAATATTGCAGCTGCTGATGTCCACTCCATATTACATGCATCTCTTCTTAAAATGCTTTAGGATTCAGGAGTTTTCTGATGAATAGGAGCTTTTTCTTGGTGGTTAACAGTGAGGCTAACACCTAGCATATTCCTTTTGATAACTCATTATGAGCAGGAGATACTTTCCAAGCCTCTGGATAGCTTTACTGTGCAAAAGTCACAGTGTCACCTTGAATGTATTTGCTGATCATATATATTCTCTCCTGCTTATTGAATAGTGGTTCTTCATCAATGGAAGTTATTCCCACTAACAGGAAATCTTCCATCGTGGAAGGTGTTATTGCAGTCAGCAGAACAWACAGAACAGGCCCATATATTAGACTGTCCAGCATTTCAGTTTTTGTGATGCAGGTATTTTCTTGGTATTTTAAACCTTTTTGTAATATTGTTATTATTTAAACAGGCTAATAATGTTTAAGAGGATTGAAATAATAGGAAGTTTGTTTTCAGGGAATGTTCTCTGTAACCAAAATTGGAAACTCCCAATAGGTTGATGGGTTCCTAGAAAATATTCTAATAGGTGTCTCAAAATGTTTTTAAGCAGGAGTATTAAATGAGGAGATTTATGATAATCAAGAGCAGAAAAATGTTCTTTGCTATCATTAGATTTCTTAGCAATTCTGTTGATAGCAATTGCTGAAGCTTAAGGTAAATTCAGTTTATTCCAAAAAAATGAAGATTTTTATTCTTTGTGWTCTGAGGAAATTGATCTGTGCATTTTTAGGTGCTGGCCTACAGTCACAGTAAAAGCAAAATGGTAGTTTTGAGAGTAAACTTACACCAACAACCTAATTGGTGGCAGTATTAGGTGTGTATACAACTGCTTTGCTGCACTGAAGTTGTAATCTTAAGTTCAAATGCAGTTTTAATGCATTGCTTTATTCTACAAAATCTACATGTTCATGAGCATTTTTCTAATGTGTGAAGTATTTTACTAGCTTTAAATCAGTTTTTGTGGACTAAAAATAGAAGACAGGCATGAGTTTTGGCCTATAAATAGTGGAAAGTAATTACCTGAAGACAAAATGTCAAAATTTTATCTGGAAAAGATCTATTCCATGTTATTGGGTTCTTCCTAATTACGGTAAGTACCAAGTGTCCAAAAGCCCTGACAAAAACTAGGCCCATTTTTGGTTAAACATGCAAATGACACAAGAATCATTACAAGAGGTAAAATGATTCTTCTTGAAAGGTTAAATACTCTGAAAAATTAAAGTGTAATACACTGTAGCCCTGCTGATTCTGTGTCAAGTGCTAAAAATTTGAGAGCAATAGGAACAAGAAAATGCCGTTATGGTCTGTGAGGGCTTGGAGTTAATAGGTTTGTTTCCTCCAGAAGATACAGTATTATGTTGCTTTTTGTGTGACCCACCAGTGTTCCCTCCATATTTTTTCTTGGCACTGCTAACATTTATTGCTCCCTAGCTAAATAAGATGAGAAGACAGAGTTGCATTTACTGTGAATTTTCTTGTGATTTTTTTTTTTTTCCCTTCCTTTTTTTGGCTCTGGTTTTACAAGTTTCTGGAGAGTAGAGAAAAATGGAAAGGTTACTTTATGTGCGGCACTCCTGTTATATATCCCGGCATGACATACGCCTTTTTTAAAAATACCATTATACTGTTTGTTACTTACAGTCTACAGATCCCTTCCAGCAGAACTCAGCTTATCTCTATTTTGTATTTTTACTTGACTTCTAGATTTGCACTTGCTCTGCTTGCAGTTTACTTTTCGACAAGTTCTTCAATATATTAAGTTTTATTTTGAATTTTGATCTTGTCCACTTGTGGATTGAAGGTGATATGAACCCTACCTGCTTACTTCACAAACGTTTTTCTTTACTGAAATTTGTTAATGTATACAGCCAGCTGTGAGATGTATTCTTGCAGTGTGCCATGAGAAATTGCATTCCATTGACAGTGAATTTTAGTAATCACTTTTAATTTGTGTGATGGTTTGTTTGTTTGTTTTTTAAGAACCTTTGCACCCGCTAAGCTGCAGTTTCATATCAGTCCCCTGCTAAGCTGTGATTTCATATCAGTCCTTACTATCCTATGCAAATACCATGGTGGACAGTTACTGAAAGCCTTACTGTAGCCAGTATAAATTGCCTATTACTGCTTTTTCCTTCTTTGGTGGGCCAGTTACCATATCAAAAAGGAAATTTCATTGGTTTGACGTTTTGATTATTTTCAGGCACTTAATCCTTCAGGTGCTTATGTGATGATTTAACTTGTTTCAGCATCTTCCTGGGTATAAAAGGGAGGTGGATTCGTTTGCAGTTTCTTGAGTCAGACTCGCTTCTCCTTTGGAAGTTGCATACTATTTTTGCCTCTCCACAGTCCTTTGGGAACTTTACCCTTCCTTTGTGCATTATTGAATATAATAGCTAATGTTTGGGGATGGCTTTAGGTAATTCCTTAAGTACTCTCCAGTGAACTTCATAATTCTCTATCAAACTGAGTATGTCTGGCTTGCTTCGATATTTTTTAGCCTATTCTTTTTCTTCAGGCCTGTAGTCCTGTCTTCTTGGTAAAAATCACTTTAGAAAATTTTTTGCTTTTCATTATCCTTTAGATGGAGACATTAAAGGAATATGAAGGAGGTACTGAATACTTCAGCTTTCTCTTAACCGTCTGTTATTTTCTCTCCTTTCCCATTAAATCCTAGAACCTCTGCTTATCTTTTGTCTCCCGCTTACTTCTGCTGTATTTATAGATCCTTTTTCTATTGCCTTTTTATGTTCCTCATTAGTTGTTGATCCTTTTGTGTGTTGGCTCATCTGGATCATACCCGAGACGTTTGTGCCATTCTTTTCTACTTGTTCTTTGTTAAATGCTCTTGTTTCACCTTTTGTACAATCTCTTCTGATAGTCAAAGCCTTTAAAGACTCTGGATGTAACAGTAATAGTCTCTTACAATGCTTCCTATATTCCCTCTGCACTGAGATAATCTGTTGCACTATTTTATACAGGCTTTGTTGATAACTATCAGTTTTCCTGAACTCCTTGATCATCTCTTCAAGAGATGTTACAAATCATTTGGCTGAGTTTGCTGAAGTTGCTGCCCTGAATTCCACTTCTTTTTTTTCTGCTTCTTTCACATCTTCCTTTCAATATGCTAGTGAATTCTCCTGACTTGTGATAATGCTTACTTGAAATGTATTGCTGCCCTTAAAATCTCAGCCAATGCTTTTCTATTAATCAGAATAAAATACAACTACARTGTTAGTAACGTCTTCCATGTTCATACCTTTATCTTCTTAGCACAGCTCCACCTTGATAATATAACACATTTCCTCCTCAAGGGAGCAGCATGAAAAGATTAAAAAAATGCATGTATGTGATTGCTAGGGCATGGAATGGGGGAACTAAAGACTCTCTGTGTTTTTACTTGCTTTGATAGGGGACGTTTTCTGCCTTCATACAAGTTGCATGCCTTTGCTGGGCTGTTGTATCAGATTAATAATTAAACTGCTACAGTATGCACCTAACCTGCCTGTTTCAAGGGTTAATTCGTCACTACGTGTAAAGCTACTGAGAATTTTGGATAGAAAATACTGTTGTAAGTGCAAAGCACTGTTTGTATCTGCAAGATATTTCTAATGTTATTCAAAAAGAGTATTAAAGCCACTTACTTAAATAGGAGTGAAGTGTGGTAGGTTCTACGTATACACAAACACCGAAGTCTCTTCTTTATGTGAAAACATCAGGGTTTTTGGTGTTGTTCTTGCAGGCACTGTTCTGAGAACCAGTGCATTTCAAGTAGAAGAACCTGCCTAGAACAGAATACCCTTTCAGTTAAAATTTCATCCTGCTCTAGGAAGGGAATATCACATTTGTAAACTTAGCACTAAGTGTTGCATTCTTGTCAAGAGACCGTTTCCAAGTAACATTTATGGCCTGATTGTCAAATAAGTATGATAATGCAGTAAAAATACTTAATGTATTAAGGGCAGGATTTTTAAAAAGGGGAGGAATGGAAGCCAAATGGAATTTTAAGTCCTGTTGGCTTGTCAGTGGGATTTGTGCATGTATAAGTTGGATGTTTTTGGAAGTTGCACTCTAAATTGGTGACTAATAGAGATCTTCCCATGATAATGGTATAAAAGGCTTACAAATTACCATTAATAATTCAACTGAAGATTATTGGAGTCTGATTCTGTACCTCCTGAAAATGATGAAAAGTTTCATTGATTTTAGTGGCTTTGGGTTATGTTGTTAGGGCGCTCTGATGAAATCATGTGCTTTTGGGGGATAATTTTGCCCCTTCCAATGCACCTAGGTAGCCAGAGTTGAAAGTCGTAAGTTACAGGAGAAACGGATGATGGAGTCTTCTTTGATGCTGTTTACGTACAAGCATTTACAAGGATGTGTAAGATCCTGTTCTCCTGAGCRCAGGAAGAATTGGGCAAAGTGAGTTTCTCTCTGCCAGCTTTCCATAGCAAAAGCTCAGTGGTGGATTTCCTTGGGAAGGGAAGTGGGAGGTGGGCTACGCAGTAGCTATTACTGCTGTGCAGCATGGGTTCTGCATCATACGGAACAGCAGCAGTGCCCTGCCTTCCCTCCCAGCTTCCCTCCATCAGCGCACAGGTGCGTCCGATGCAGCAGCCTTCGCTGTTATGCACCACTGAGGAGCTGACTGTTTTCATCATTCCTTCTCTTTCTTTGTCTTTTATTTTCTGCCTCTCCTCTTTCATTTTACCTCTCTTTCCATTCTCAAAAAATATCTAGATGAATCCTTTCCCCTTAAACCGTTTGAATTCTTAAAGAGTCTTATGTTTGATATTGCTTTGGATGGAAACATGCYTTTTACAGCTGTTTTAAATGAGGGTTGTCAATTAAACCTACCAGTTTTATCCAACCAGATTTTCAAGCATCCCAGAAGCACAGCACTGTCTTTGGATAATCTGTGTATAAATATAAAAAAATAGAAGCCCCGTGTATATATTTGTGGGAGACATAAAATCTATAAAAGAACAACAGTGGATCACTGGTGTTGTTAATAAAGCAGACAGATTTAAAGATTTTTAGGGAGATGTGGAATTTTTGTTATCATATCAATATCTGTGAAAAGAGATTGGTTAATCAAATCAAAGGTTTGTGAAAATAYGTTCATTAACACTGAAAGATGAGCTGATAGGTCCAGATCCCTCTGCAATGGAGAGAGATGTTTTTCTAAATGAAAATACAGAGGTACTGGTGTTGAACTGGAAAGCATTTGGAAGTATTTTTGTCTCCTCACAACACCACTCAGTGCCTTTTAGCAGTCTGCCTCTCTGCAGCAGCAATGAGTGTATAACACTGATGTCTTTTCACGTTGAATAAAATTCTGCTTCAGACATGACCCTGCATGAGTTTCTCTGTCTGTGGAACAGAGTATTGCACACTGAAAGACACTTGGAGAAGTTGAAATGGACACTTACGGGTGCATACATTAGTGTTTAGTTATTATGTCAATGCTTTCTCCAGTGCTGGGGGGAAAGGCTTTTTCAACCTGTTATTATATATGACTTCTGGCTTCGTAACTTTCCTATGATTCAGCCTCTTTTTTTTTTTTTTGCATATTTCTGTGTAAATACGGTGAAAGAAATATGAGATTAGTGGAGTTTATGATACCCATTCTGATTTTAAACCTATGACTTCTGGAAGAAAATTGTAGGCCTAAGTGCTTTGCTGTGCGAGGGGAAGGTATACAGAAGGAAAAGCCATAGGATGACTGTAAGTGTTGAACAATAAAACCGGAACAAAAAGCTTTCTATAAATAGTAGCATGGTCCCAGTTCAGTGAAGTACTTAAGCATATGCCTAAATCCCTCCTTGTTCAACAAAGCACTTACGTGTGCATTTGAATTGTGCTGAAATAAAGCATTAAACATCAGGCTTAAGTGCTTTGTTGAATTAGGGGCTGTATCTACCCCTGGAGACCTGGAGAGAAGGATGGTTTTCTTCAAGGGAAAATGGTATGCTGTAAGTCTTTGTGGCATAATATTTTCTATGAAATTTCAGACATTGTGCACTGACCAATTAACTTGGAGAACTATTGGACATTAAAGTATTAGAGAGTAATTGTGTTCTGATATTCCAGAAATTGTGTTCTTTTGTTATTTGCAAATTTGTCAGACTTAATGATAATTGCTGCCTTTGTAACAGTAGGACCTGTATTATCTACTAAAGTGAATTTCCAATTTCTCAGTAAAACTAATACAATGAGGATTTACCTCAGGACATCAGTGAAGCAGTCTGTACTCAGGAATTCAAAGCATGGGCTTCTCGATCCAGGTACCCCAGTTAGCACTCTCTCAAGGAGTTTTCAAATACGTGTAAAGACCATTTTGGTTCTCAATTTTTGAGTTACTGACATAAGATCTCTTACAAAGGCTTATTTTCTCAGAAAATATTTAGCACCTATTTTATTAAAATGAAATCTAGTTAACCATTTCAATTTTTCAAAGTATTAGTCACTTTTGAAACTATTCTACAGGGATCCTAACTATTGACGGCTATTTTTAGTCATCTTGTCTCAAAAGGCTCCACATGATGTTACCAGTCGTGATGGCTGCCTGGATCGATGAGAAGGCGATACTTAAAAAGTGTGTCTCGATCAGGCTAAAATAATGAAAATACAAGGCATCTTGCTTTTTTATAATATGGACATATACAGCTAATCAGACAATTTTTTCATTTGTAGGAGTATGGAGGTTATAAAACTTACATTTCCATTGGGATGGAAACTTCAACGTGTCACTCCCTTGTCAGGGATTCTGAGGTACAGACTTGGCTTTTGAGAAACCTGCCCCAAGTCCCTGCTCTGATTGACAGCATAGCTTTCACAGCTCAGATCACTCAAAATTAATCAGACCCAGGATTTCCCAAATGCATTTCAGTATATTAGTTATGAGAGTCACCTTCACAGCTAGGATACTTCCCCCCCTGCCCCCCCCGTTTCCAGTGGAAATCTGGGTGAAGTAGGTAAATAGTGAGTAGTTGGCCTTTTGATAAAGCAAAGTTTTGACCAAAAAATGTTCTGATGTTTTAATGAAACAGAATTACTGTGGTGATTTGGAGGACGTATATGTGGCAAGTGGGTCTGGAAGACCACTTCCAAAAGTAGTCTTTGAAGTACTGGGACTCCTTAAAAAGAAGTCTCTACAGCCCAAGTCATACCTAGTGCTAATTGCCTATCAATCACAGTGCTAGAGCACACTGCCTTTGCTTTTACTTCACTGTTTTTCTGTTGAGCAAATCTGTATACGTATTTTCTGTGTGTGCATTAAGTCCCTATCAGGAAAAGCACACTGTAAGAATGGTTCATGCAAATGTTATGCATTTGAGCTGATTAAAGAAATTCTAATCTGGATCTTTACATAGGAAGTTATAAAGGAGTTTCATAATTTAAACCAGATCAAGTCTATAAATTCATAATAAGCTCATGTAAATCTCCCCAGTGTAATAAAGTTGAAATATTTCAATTGTATAATTAAAAACACCCCTCTGTAAATATTTGAGTGAAAGTCCCTTGTTGCTTTAAATTATATTTGATTAGAGCATGTACAGCTTTGAAGAAGTGCCGTTTTGATCTGATTCAAAAGGTCAACTGTTACAAATCATGGTTAATGTCATAATGTTCTCTTACTTCGTGTGCTGCATGTGGCACTTTAAGTTATACAAAATGAGCTTTATCTGTTTTGCACTTCATACTGTGTGAATGGCAGTTTCTGTAGCAAGGATCAAAATACCTACTAGAAACAGGATCAAAATACAAACATCAGTCTGTAGAATGACACGTAACTTCTGTTAAAATTAATGAAGTTATACTACGTGATGTAATTAAACAGGTTGGTAGATAAGAAACTAATGAGCTGGACTGGTGAAATATGCAGGCTGAATAACTTCCAATTGGATATTGCTGTGGAAATGACAGATTAGATTCAAAATAAACTGACAAAGTGTTTGATGATCTAATGCTGAAATGTACATGTAATGAAGCAAACCAGTTTTGCAAAGTACAAGTCTTTATCAAGCTCCCTCTTCAAAACACTGAAAATAAGTTCAGCATTTTTAATGAAGTGTCCAGGAGCTGTTTTGTTAAGGTAGCGTGGCAAATAAATTCTTTAATTATTTAGTCCAGTGATGGTGCCAGAGGCATTTAAATCTTGCCTCCAGGAGAACGAAAAATATTTTTAAGCTATATATCGAGTACCATTACTAATGTTAATTACCAAAATCTTAAGTTTTTGATTAAGAAAAAAAATCCAAGAAACTGAATCACTTTCTATTCCTATTAGGAAAAAAATCCATTTTCTGAGATAGAATTTTGGCATGTGTTAGAGGATATTGTGAGTAAAGTTGAACAAAATGATCATGAATATTTTTGTTAACTAAATAAAGGAAAAAGTAGTGAGGAAGCATGAACAGTCATTATTTCCTTTGCAATCCCTTCTGTGCGTTTCTCTGCAGAGAGCTTTCAACAGATTTTAACCTAAGCAGGGCTTCATCAGCTGGATACATTCTCTTCTCTCCCTTCCTCCACCTCCTTGGGAAATTGAAATCAAATTGCATTGTGCAGCAGATTAGTGGCGAGTTGAGTAATCAACTTGCAGAGGCAGTGATGACCTGGATGCTTGGTGGTAAATCCCTCTCGTCCCCCCCAATCCAGTACTGTGGCTTTTTCCTAGCTGCATCCTTTCTGTTTGAGATGACTGACAAGTGAATATGGAAGTGCATGTAGAAGCATATGCATAGGAATATGAGAATAAGATTGTAATAGGGGAGGAAAAAATGTATCTGTCAACTCAGAGCAATTTATATTCTCGTTCCAAATTCTTCCTGAAGGTGGAAGGCAGGTTTCCTTCAACTACATTCATGTATCAGCTACTGTGTGTCTGTGATAGTCTCATGCTTTAACAGGATGGGATTGATGGCATCTTTTCATATTCACTTTTCTCATTGTTACGCAGCAGGACCATAGACTTTCAAAGGTGCAGTAACAGTGGTCAAAATATCTTTGTTATGAGAAACTCAGAATATTTTAAAGTTGTGGGGTTTTTTCCTTTTTTTTTTTTTTTTTTTTTTTTTTTTTTTTTTTTTTTTTTTTTTTTTTTTTTCTTTCCTCCAGTCTGTTATCCAAGATGCTTTTTAGCACCACAAGGGTTGGTAGGAATTGAAGTTCTTCGCAAATTAGTCCAGCTGTGGTAATCTTTGCTGTATTCATAGAAATAACAAAACATTATCTGTTACTTATATGAATAGCTGTTTGAGATCATTATGAGGTAAAGGCTTATATTTAAATACAACATACATTAAAAATATACTTCAAAGGATACTGATTAATATATGTAATAATATCTCAGCTTTCTGAGGGACAAATAACTTTTCATGTATGTAGAACTAGGAATTACAAGGAACTTCTGTGAAGTGCTTCCTATCTCTAAGTATTTGTGAAACCCTGCCCAACTGTAAGTAGTAAGGAAAGCTGCAGGCTGAAGATTTGATCTTAGAGGACACCAGTTTCAGTGAGGATGGTGCTAGAATTCTGCAGCAAGTGGGTCACCAAAGGGCTATGCTTTTTATAGAGGAGTATTTAGCTGTGATGATACAGTCAGATTATTAAATTAATTAATTTAATCTTCTGTTTCTGGCACAAGTTTTTCTGTGCATCATCTCCATGATACTTGATCGTTTCCTTACAAGTTGTGGTTCCTGGAGTCAGATAATACTGCAAAAATGACCTTTTGTTTCTTTTTTGACTTTCCTTTTAAAAATAAAAGCCTTCATAATTGTGCGGAAGAAAATAAAAAAATGCCCCAAATGTTACTTCAAAAAGAAACAAATCCCGAATTTTTCTTTTGTCTACTTCCTCATTTTTGGAATGAGTGACCTGCTCAGGATTTTGTCAATTTCTTGGTAATAACGTCTACAAGATAATTCTGGGGCTGCTTTGGAAGCCAGTTCTCTGCTACAGTAGTCAGCATTAATACAGATGCATGAAATTCCTAGTGTGTAACATTGCCCTTTTAATGTTCAATTGAGAATGTAAAATAGCATTTAAACTCACTGGGGCAGGAAGTGCATATAAAGTGGAGTATCCAGTTGCCAGCAGGTTTACAGATACAGAATCATTTAATGAAATTRAGAAAAGTGGCTGAAAATTAAGAAAGTACATATTAAGTTTAAGCCTTGATACGCTCTGTGGTGCCATTTTGCTAGAACAGATTACAGAAATCAAGTAGTAGTATTCAGCATTTTTCTGTACTTTTTTTTTTTTTTTTTTTTGAGAACTCTTTCCTCTAGGAATTAAATCCAGGTTCTGTTAGATAAGCTCAAACTTAATATCAAAGCACCATGAATAAGGCATTCTTGTCAGCTATGTTATATGGAATTCCAGTGTAGTTACGGTGAGGAGAAACTGGGGTTAGAATAGATCCTCCAAAAATAATTCTAATTGTAGACTTAAACTTAAGAAGATTCACCTTTGCTGGTAGGCTAATTTAAAAAATATTTGACATATGCAAAAGACCTCTTAAGAAACAGTAAAGCTGTAAAATTAGGCAGCCCCAGATTAGGATATTCTCTGGGCAGCCTCAAGAGTGAAGGGGATGCTGTCTGAACTAGTGATTTAACGCAGTGTGGCTGACTTTTGTGTACTCTTGTGCTGCAAATATGAGATGTATCTCTACAGACAGCAGAGTTCAATGTATTGTGTGTGTTTTCACTGTGAAAAGTTTCAGGTCTAATGACTGTGTGAAGTGGATGAAAGCATAAGAAATTAATTCTATTCCCAGGGCTCTTTCAAAAGAGCATGAGGGAAATCCTTGACCGAGTGTGAAGGACTCTCAGGTGTGAAAGAGTGTGCTTAGTGACTGCATTTCTCAGAATCCAGCTTTACTTCCCTTGTCTTGCAATACTGGAAACTGGAAGAAAATTAGCATTTAGAACGTTAGGACTGAATAGGCCACAGGAGCTGACAGTATTTTTACCTAAGGCAACCGGGCCAGGACAAGCGAAGGGAAATGCCTTGACCAAGAGAAAGTTTGTGATATAAGATGGGTGAAAAAGTTTTTAGCCCAATTACTTCAAGTATTGGATAAAAACAAAAATAAGGCCATGGATGTTGAAAAACTTTTGAAAACGTTTTTATTGAATCGTTAACGCAAGTTCTGAGGAGGATAAGAGGAAGAGGCAGCTGATAAGGCAAAACCTTCACCAGCCATCATGCCTACAACTCCACAAAAAACCCACACAGAAGCAGAGAGTGGTAGTGGTTTATCTACAGGTTTTGTGTGTTTGTTTTTTTTTCCTGTGGAACTCAAGATGGGCAACTGTGTAAGAGTCCTCTGCGGGGAAAATGGCAAACAGACCTGAAATCTGTGTATTGCACCCACTATCCTGTCTGCGTGTCTAGACTTACTTCAGGTGTGGTTTTCCATTTCTATAGTGTTCTGTAGACTGTAGGCAAAATGCAGATAAAGGCTAATTCATAACTGCATTTGAATCGGGTGGGCATGCTCACTCTTGGGATATTTCCTCACTGTTTATCTGCTTTTGCATTTCTGATAATTCCGTGGTTTATTTCAGTAACAGTGTTTTGCTAATCTGATAGTTTATGAACTTTCTCACATAGCCATCAATGGGCCAACAGAAGGTGAATATGCAGCATAAATTAAAAATCTACTGCCATGTTATTACATTAGAGAAATTAAAAATAATATGAATAAATGTTATCTTCTATAGATAATTAGTGCATAAAATATACGATAGGCAAAATACTCATCTGAAAATAAGCACTGTTACCAAGGGCAATAATACTGCTAAGCAGAGACATTAGTAGCGTGTGTCAAAAACACATTTTACTTCCAAATGTCTTTTAGGAAACATCAGTATGTTGTTATTCTTTTGCCTACCCTACTGATGACATGACCCATGTAGTTCCCATGTAGAAGCAGAGAAGAAAACAGTTATTCAAGAATAGTAGGGCAGAAATACAGCAATTAAGGCTGAATGCAATTCTAAGCTATTGAATATATTAAAAAATTGTCCATACATCTTAGTTCTAATGGTAATCTAATCTCTGAGTCCATTCAGATGGACAGCCTGTTTCTCCTTCCTTAACAGGTCTTACAAAAAATAAACATTCCTTTCAATTTCTGCTTTTCAGTGTGCATTAAATACCTTTAATTTTCAGTTAAATTCCTCTTTATTAAGCTGTTTTGAAAGATGAGCTGTAAACATTTATAAAATGTAATAATGGAGACATTTCATTGCTGTATAAATAAATGCTTTTGAACATAGACACAAGAATTCTCCATGGAGTCACTTGATTGTGTGTGTTAACTATAAAATTAATTTTCTGCTGAGTAAGTGTAACTGGCTCGGAAGTGCAACCAGCACAAACTTAGCATAGCTTTAGAGATTGTTATAAATCTGTCAATGACTTTTAGCAAAGATTGTAACYTTAGTTTTGTTTAGTACTGCTCTAGTCACATTGTTAACCCCATGTCAATGATTCAAAATGTTTCACAGCGTCATGGTAAAATTTAGAAATTCCAAGTTTTAAAGTAAATGGTGTAAATGAGAAGAATAATTACTTGTATGAGCAGAGCAGATAAACCTTTATGAATGTATTCAGACAAGTCAAAAGCCTTATGAATTACAGTTGCCAGGACAGGGCTGTGCTTTTTGAAGAGTTACCATATATTAATTACTAACATTTCATACATGAAAGATTTAGGAAAGCCTAAAACCTGATGCATTATGTCTCTCTCTCAGCTGATTTTTCTGTACTGTTTGATCTGTTTTCCTGTGCTCTTTGCTTTGGCAAAGATAAGTGTGTGTACGTACAAACACAACATCATTTAATTACAACTCAGAGTAAATGGTGAATGTGTGTGTGTACATAAACACACACATGCTGTCCTCAGTGTCATTTAATTACCACCCAGAGCAAACAATCTTTCTGTTTTCTGTATCCTTGGGGACAAAAGGAATGTTTTCTTTTTTGTTTGTTTTAGGGGCAGTAGGCTAAGTATTTCTCTGAAAGATGTCATTTCATATCTGACTACTAAATAGAACACAGAAACATACTAGAAGTGACTCTGAAAATTAGAAATACATTACACTTTCTTGACATTTAAATATTTTGTATTGTATGAGGTTGTTTTGTGTGTCTCCATTGCATCTTGCAAATATGTTTGACATTTACATATACAGCATGATAATTAAAATTTTGATCTGGCCTAGATGCTGTAGAAATATAGTGCATATTTATTCTTTGCATGTGGACACATACATTCATATATGTGTACCTAGATTTCTGTTTTTCTTACTTGTTTTGAGTTTTCATATTTTTCTTACAAAAGTATTAACAGTAAGAATAAATATCATCTAGCTGTTATGAACTGAAATTGAGTGCCTTGGCTGCATAAAATAATGTTTAAAATTTTTAAAAACTTATTTTTCCCTAATGGCTTTCTTTTGTTTTCAGTATGCTTATACTGACTGCCTTTAAGAATTAATACAAATTAAGCTGGTGTAAAGTGGTACAAAGGCTGAACTTCCCAGTAATTCATAAAGAAGTTTATAGCAGGCCTGTTTCCCAATTCCTAAGGTGTTACTTTTATAAATGATTTAAGTTATTTATCTTGATAAAGATTTATCTTAAGCTTAATTGGACAATGTATCTTTACAGCTGGTTGTAGGAAATGAGGCTTGAACATATTTGATAAAATATTCTATTGAAAAAGTTGTAATTGACCTCAGAATTGAATATTTTTCTGTCTTTGATATCAACTCCCCAAGAAGGAGAGAAAAACAAGCTGACAGCTCAACAGCTTACTAACAAGGCATCGTTATTTTATTTGTACCTATCTGTTTATCTATTTACAATCAGGCTGCTGATTCAGCTTCAGCTGAATGTTGTTTGGACTATTCAGGTGGGTAAAGAGACCTCGGTCAGTTTACCAGTAAAAAGATGGTTAAAGTAGAGAACTAAAAATAAGATTAGAAAGTGATCACTAATTGGCATCCTGTTGGTTGGCTCAGCAAGAGACTACTGAGACAGAAGTAATATTTATGCAGTGCCTGGGTACCACTGTAATAAAAATGAATAATGACTGAGCTGCTTTCTCATCCTTGGAAGTGGTCCTTCCACTTCTGGGTTGGAGGCATGTTTGTGTAACAACTGCCCTCTGGGGTATACCTCTTCTGTAAGTAAGTAATAGACTTCAAGCTGCATAACCTTTTATCCTTGCTGAAATATTAATTATTTTCMACATTCCAAACTATGCACAAAGGAGTCAAAGTACAAATGCTAATTGTTGAGGAAGGGAGGAGACTGTAAGAGAAGACCTCAGAAGTCACTGTAGAAAGCAAACTTAGTGCAATTTTGGTTATTTTTCTGTCTCTTTCTTAACTATTTCCTTGGCCTGTGCTGCTTCTGTGTGCCTAGGTAAGAGCTTAGAGGCAGTTTCCTGTTCATGGCATCAAAGATAGGGAATCAGTTGCCCAGATTTTCCCAGAGGAAGCTGCGAAGTCTTACTATTTTGCACTTTCAGTACTATCAGCATTTGGAAACAGCAGTACTTAAAAATAAAAGTCCTTTGCCTTGTTTATCCTTGCTGAAGTTTTGTTTTTGGCTTAGACAAGGTGAACACACCTGAGTCCTGAAAGATACCTCTTAGCTATGCCTGCCAGCATAGGTACCAACTAATGGCGGTGTTCTTATGTTAATCATACGTGCACCTGTATCATAAGAATCTTAACTGATGATTTTACCCAGCTATGAGGAGCACACTTGCATTCCACTCTGGACTAAAATCACGGTGACTTATTGCTGAGCTAAAGTTGGTAAATTTTGTTTGCTTTCCTATTCTTAGTGGCTGAACCAAATATTTTGCAAGAAACAAAACCAGAATTGAACTGAAACAGCAATTATAGAATTGTTGGCAAAACAATCTATAAGGCTTTGCTTTTCAACCTAAAATATTTGCCAGCTCAATTAAAACTAATGTTTTCCAGAGTTTCTTAAAATCAGGTGATTTTTGAAATGAAAACTTAACATTATAAAAATATTTTAACATGAAACATTAAATTGTCCAAAAAGAAATATTTCTCTTCGATTTCAAAATGAGATGTTTTATATTCTGAAACTTCTGCTCTCACATTTTTTCCAGCTTGGTCAAATATGACTTCAAATAATAATTAGTTTTAGTCATGACCTCTTTCTTCTACTCCTGCGYTCCCCAGCTATCCCCCAGACACACTTAATTTTTCCTGCAGCTTGCTGGCTCTGTTATTACCGATCCTATTGACTTCTGCAAAATGTTCCTCTGCTAACTGAATGTCGTTTGGAGGAATGACATGCTCTTTACTGAGGTTTTCAAACGACTGCAGTTTGACTGACTTCTCAAGAAAACTCAGTCCATTTACTTCCAGAATGACTGCATGATAAGTGATATGGACAACTCCCTAAGTACTGAAAGTAGGAAAATCTAAGATGTCTATATTCGTTTGTTCATGTTCTAATTCTCAAAATGGATTAGAAATCTAAAGCATGTATTATTTTTAGGCTCATCAAGAAATGCACACATACATAATTCAGAATAGAGTAGAACCATGCTCTATGCCAGTGGCTTTCATCTAAAATAAATATAGCTATTTCTTCATCCAGGGCATTTCCCACCATCTGATTATTACAGTAGCTGTATGTGCTATTATATGATGTGTGTAGTAAAAGCAACATATGTGCTTTTATCTAATAAGTAGTCTAAAAGCTTTTTTTGTTTGTTTTGCTGTAGTTGTTAGAAATTCTGCTGTTGCAGACTTGGATTAAAATTGTTTAACTTTGGAAGAAATACTTAATGAAGAGTTGCTGAAATTACATTTCAGGCAGGGAGGTATCAGTGTAGAGGATGAGAAAAGGTGCAATATAAAGCTGTTAGTCATACCTCATGTACAGCAGTGACTGTGTTGCTCAGTGGCATTTCCTGTCATTTGCTCTGAAGACTTCTGTGTATCTGTTAATCATCATTCCTGGTTTTAAATGCAAAGTCTCTCTGCTTTGATCTCCTAGCTCTCCCGCAGCCCTGCCTAACTTAGCTGTTAGGCAGGCTTTTCACAGGCCAAATATTATTTGTCAAAAAATTCGGAGAAAATGTCTGCCCACAAATTTCTTATTTGCATATTCATCTGGGCATATTCCTGGCTCAGACTTGGCTTTTCTTTCTTTTCCTTCCATTAAAATCTTCTGCTGAGCAATGAGCTCATCGCAGCACTTTTCCTCTCTCCATTTCTTCTGGAGAAGAATCGCCTGTGTAAATCACTGAAATGGCATCACTGATTGCCACAGTCTTGTAATGTAGCTGGAACTCTAACAATGATTCATCTTTGGATCTGCTCAAGGTCTCCAAATATGAAAGAAAGGAGAAATAGTTTGAATTATATAGAGAAAGTTTTGCTGTGAATTCTCAACACTATTTGAAGTCCACTGACTGACTATTGTAGATGATCAATATTGTCTATCATGGTTTTTTTATCCAGCTATCCAATTAACTTTGTCTCCCAATGATGCACAGGAAAAATAAGACCAGAGCTTTGCTGCTACATTTAGACCCTGCAGGTAGGTTTTACCAATATCCAAAAGAAAAAGGATTTTTTTTTTTTTTCAAATTTGAACTCTCACAAGAACAGCAAGGGATAAATGACTTATCTAGAAAATTGAATTAGAATTTTCTCCAGTAAATGTTTTCCAGACACCTCTAAGCCTAACAGAGAGGAGGAACGAACACCAGTTCTCTCTATCAGGTAATCCACAAAATGTTATGGTAAAATGCCCGTATGATTACCCCTATGTTGGAAGGCAATAACAAACTAAGAGAATGGGGCCACTGCATTGCTATGAGGGCAACGTAACAAGGATTGTGCAATTTTCACAAACCTCATAGTCAAACAGTGAAAACGGTAGCTGTCAGAAAAAATTACTGACACAACTGTGTGGTGGGTAGTGTCTGCTGAAACAACAGTCCTGTTAGCTCTAGTAAATGCTAATACGCTTCTGGTTTTATAAGCATTTGAAATAACCCTCTAATGTGCCACATGTTTGGAAGTAAGTCATCTCCAAAACAGGACACCTACGAGACAGATTTAAAGACTTGAAATTCTCATAAGAGCTATAACCAACACCCTTTACTTATTCTCCAAAAGTTTTTAAAAAATGTAGATGTATTCCCCCATAGTCCTCTGCCTGCTAACTGAAAAGAATCCAAACTTCCACTGCCAATAAATGAGAGGGGGGGGACTGGATGTGAGGCAAACAAAAATGTTTTGGTGAAATAGGATTAGTTCTTAAATCTCAAAAAAGCTTGTGGAGTCATGCAAAACAGAAAAGAGAGGTTTAGCCTGCATAGAAACAGAATCACATGAGTGCAATATCATTCAGACTTTCACTCATGTGACGTTTGGTTGTTGTTGGAGACAAATCTTTGAGAAAAGAAGTACAGTAGTTTTTATAGATAAGGAGCTCAATTTCCTTAGCTTTTTGCAGTACATGAAATACAATTATTGCAAGGGGGATGAAGTGGGAATATGGCAAATACTGTTCTAATTTGGCTGCATGTGTGTTTTCTTTAAATAGTGAGTTTTGTTTGTTTCTTTTTTTTATTTAGGGGAATGTGTTTTGATTTGTGGGCTGTAACACCAGGCGCAGCGTGTGTCGCTGCTAGAGTTTCACAGGTAGTTACAACAGAATGACAAGGCATGGGGAAAATTGTTAAGACCTGCCATAGTGAAGATGCAGTTAAAGGTCAGATCCTGGGGATAGTGGCTAGAGAGAATTGAGATTTGTTTGTCTGTATATAGGAACTGCACAGTCCCTTCCTTCATTTTCTTGCAGACCTCTCTGAATAATTGTCCACATCCACAGTGCGTGTTGAAGGTTAGAGTCTTCGTGGCCATCAGCACCTGCAGAGTGCTTCGTGTTTATTATGCTCTGCACAAGAAAGCATGAAGGATATAGTATGCTTCCTGGGGCTCAGTTCCTCTCAATTGCTTCGTTCTCTGAATGACTGTGGGAATGTTTTGCGTTAGCAGGTTGCTTGTTAGTTTTCTTAGTGTTTTTAAAAACCTGGGGCTTGCCTGGAATAAAGTTTACTGCTTCAGCTCATTCAAAGGAGGCATCAAAAACTAACATTCTGTTTCCTGGGGTAATGCTCTATCTCCAGATTCCTCAACACAAGACAGACATTGTCAGTCGTGTTGGAACTGGACTAGAAAATGCGTTCAAATGTGGTAGAAGTCTGAGGGAGTTCAAGTGGCAAATCCCCCATGAAAAGGCTCCTTTAGAAAGAAAATTCTCCTGGTGCTGCCTATGCTGCCTCTTTGCTGAGGCTTGTGGCAGTTCTTGAAGGCACTCACATTATGTACAGGGTCAAAGATCAGATAAAATTTGTGGTCAGTGTTACAGGTGTCAGAACAAGCATTTTGTTCCCTTAGGACTTCTTTGCACTTGAACTTTTTCCAGCATAACCTGGCCCTGCATGTGTAGGGTTTGTGTGCCGTGACTCATCCACCTCTTCAGCGTCATTCTGAAAAGATCCCTCTACATTAATTGATTGCAGTACTTTGAGATCTTTCAGATGTGGTAGTTCTAAGTATGTTCTGCAGTGCACCCTCATCTCTTCTTCGGTGTCTTGTCTGGCATTTAGAGAGAGCTGAGCTACGGTAGGTATATTTTGCTCTTTTTATGATCCTGGTTCAAAGTGTGAGTGACTAAAGAGCATTCTGGTCAAAACACGTCTCAGATTCGATTCATAAGACAGGAAAAACGTGGCACTAATGAAAAAATGAAGTAAGGAGCATTAGAAACTCATTTTAAATTCCCACATCAACATCACCATTGAGAAAAGGATGTTTAGAAGTTGCTGTGTGTATTTTTTGTAATTAAAATTTGGTTTCTTGGTATTAGTATATAGGAAACCATTGTTCTCGGCAACSCTTCTTCAATCCAGGAAAAAAGTAAACTTCCCTAAATCACACTGTCCCATAAGCCAAATTATGTATTATCCCCAAAATGAAAAATGTTAATACTTACCAGCATCGAATACTTCCTAGGTAGTCTTCCGTAAGAGTCTGTCATCCTTCTGACAAGTGGGGAGATGAGTCATAACAATTCCTTGCCTTTGCCTGAGAAGTTGTACTTGGCTTTTCAGTCCACTTCCAATTTGACAGAAGTCCACATTACAAATAATACTCCCTGTGTGCCTTCTCCTGCACCCAGATACAATTTTCACTTGCACTACCAAGGACATAGATACTTTTTATCCACACTCATTAACGTGAAGGAAATAATATTCTGATGGGAAAGTAATTTTTTTTTTTTCCTAGTGCGTTGCACTGTGTTCTCCTAAACGATGTGAAGCTCCTACACACAACTTTTTGTAGTTTTCTAGTTATTCTTAATAATCTCTGTTGCCTTGCCTTTGTCTTTGATGCTAAGGTAACACCTGGCTCATAGTAGATAGAAGGTAATGTCTACTGAAACACACTCTCAGCAGGTTTTCTACCAGAGGCAATGAAAGTTAATGGTCTTCTCTTCTGAAATCCAAGCTAGTTTCTGGGTGATTTTGAATGCAGTCCAGGGAATGGACTTAGCACTACCTGATAGCTTGTACTTCACTGATGTATTTTTTGTCAAATCTACTTTTTAAGAGAGATATTTTTGTTTCTATTTTTCGGTAGAAACAAAATACAAATACAAACCAGATTGAATACAAAGTGGATTGAGGCGGTGTGGTTGAAGGGGAAAAATTTCTCTGGTTAATAATTCTTACAGAAAAGTAAGTCAGCTTAAAGGAAATCAGTGTTGCATTGTTAAATGAATGTTTTATTTAAATGAAGTAATGCCACCAGCTATAAATCACTTGGTGACTCTGCCTTGAACATTTTTCTCTTTGGGTAGACATGACTGACTTCTAAAGGCAGGAAAGGTTTATTTGCATTGATCCCATAGTACTGACCTCAGGCTAAGTGCCATCAGCTTTGAGTTTAATAACATTTATTTAGATGGATTTCGTGTGATTGATGTGAAACTTTTTCATGCCTTACAAATATTGAAGCTTTTCCTACTCTTCATACGAAGAACAAATGGGACTATAATCTTTTTTTTATAAGAGTGACAGCCAGAAGCTCCAGTCAAAATGCCAATTTTTTTTTTTTCCTTTTTTTGTAGTGAAGAAGTAGCCTCATATTTCAAGCATGAGTTGCCCAATCTTGCCRACTCTGGAGACCAGCTCTGTCTCAGGAGTCCTCCAACACAGCCTGTGGGGTGGCGTACAGGGCAGTGGCACCAATATTTTCGGCTCATCTTGGGCTGTGCACGTATGCTGAAGGAAGAGGCACTTCAGGACACGTCTGTCCCCTTTCCTGGTCTTTTCCCTTCCCTCTCTGCCTCCCCTACCTGCACTAGTGGCTGCAGGTGGATGCTGAACCTCACAGAGACACAGGTGGAGGTGTTCGGCTGTGCAAGAGTTCAAGCCTGAACAGTCGCTTCCTCGCTGCTCTGGAGGGAAGGCATGAGTCAAAATACGTTTAATCTGGCCCTCGGACTGGCAGCAGGACCATGCTGTGCACTCAACTGACCCTATTATTTGAAAACAGAGAACACTAAAAAAAAGGAACAGTAATTAAGACATTGTAAAATAACAGCTGTTCTACTCAGCAAATTAAAAACGAAGCATGGCCAGCAACATGAGCTGGGAAGAAAGCTGCAGGCAGAGATGCAACAATGAAGTTGCACGTACATTTCTGAAATTGCTGCCTTAGTGGCCTGGAATCAGGGGATGGTCTCTGGTACGTCCTTTCAGAGAGGAAACGGTATGGTTAGAGAGCAACAAACATTTTCAGCCCCATGCAGATGTCAGCCAGGACTCTGAGAGCCTGGAGGAGCCAGACACTAAAGCAGAGAGTATCCACGTCTGTTGAAGATTTGCCTATAGTTCCCCAGACTAGAAGTTTTAGTGATTTTAGCCTAGTGAGGAGAAACTAACCTGGTGAGCTCTTGAGGACTATCAGATGAGTAATTGGTCAGAACATAGAAAAATAACTTTTTAAGAAACAGCATAAAAATATTGAGATAGCTTTTGTCAGGATGTGTATTTAATGGCTTAGAGCTCACTTCACTAATACATGAACAAACAGTTATTACCAGTTGTTTGTACCTGACTTCTGAGGCAAGGAAGTATCATGAAAACTCAAACCAGTCCAAAATTATTGAAATCAAAATGGTAAAAGAAGGGGGTTTTTTCACTGGATGACCTAGAACAGGAAATGAGGCTTGTTGTTTTTTGCTCATTAGTGATTTAAATCAATCACAGCTGACTTGAATTGGGTCAGAATTTCACCCAGACTGCTTTTCCTTCTCCCATTTGTTCCCTTGTTTCTCCAGTTTCCGGTGGTTCTCAGCAAGTGCCGGTATTAAAAAGGTACTGACAGCCAGCAAGGACCTAACCTGATCTGTTGTAAACCCCAGCGTTACGCCTGCAGGAGCCTGTGTGCTGAGCTTACCAGGGTATCTTTTCCAATGAAAAGAAAGTAGAATTTGTAGGCAATAGTGGGCATTTAAAAGAACTTGCAAAACTTTGAGCAATTTGACTATTCTGATTCAAGACTGTGAAGAGGATGAAAGAAGGATGTGCAGAAGATGCCATCTTCTATTTCCCAAGGGAACGGGAAGACCAACAGTGAGGAGGTAGGCCCAGTGAGTGTTACACATCTTGAGACTTACCTTTTTTTGTTCTTGTTTTGGTCTAGTCTCTGCTGTTCATGTCTAGCTCTCCCCTCCTCTTTCTCCTTACAGAACGTTTTATGGGACTTTCATTGTCTTTCTCTGGCAGTTTATGTTGTAATTTCAAACTGTTCACACAGTATATTCAATATGTTTCCAGTCAGTGGATTTCAGCTAAGGAGATTAGTTGCTCTCATAGAATGCTAGTGGACAACATTAATACTTGAGAATTATTGTGTAAAATAAGGTTCAGGCTCCCTGGGTCGAGGGTGGTAAGCTGTAAATTACTTTTTTTTTCCTCAAGTTCTTAATGTTCTCTTTTGCTACAGATTGATGATTTCAGTTGGTTTGAGGCAAAGGTATTTCTACTGGGCATACATAATGCAGAAGTTTCGGCTTGTTTTTAAAAAAAACCAAGTAAATATTTTTTATTTTGGATGGTTGTGGATTTCTTGAAAACCTCTAATCTAGGACCCTTGCAGGTATTCTCTGGCACTTTTATTTATGTAAAAATTATGATTTAAATGGATACTGTAGGTGACAAAAGTGATACGTTATTATTTTACAGTGTCTTCTAGTGCATTGTTGCAAACCAGTTTAACCAAATATTTGCTTGAAAATCCTAAAATAGCACATTATATTTCACTTTTGGTGTAAACGGGTATAATTTCATTTGAGTTAATAGCATGTCATTCATCTTAAAATTAGCCCACATTTCACAATAACTCAAAATTGCCTGTTGGTGTCATTTCTGGAAAGCAGAATTAATACTTCAGGAGTCTTGCTTGCAATGAGGAAGAACATAGACAGAAATACAAATAAAAGCCTTTTTCCCTCTTGCCTCCTTCCCCCTCCTCTTACATACTTTTTTTCCCACTTACCTCACCGCAGCATGTAGGACATAGGATTTCAGCGTATGCTTGCACTGTGTGCAAGCTGCCTCACAGTCCTTTGAGAAAAGTTGATCTTGCTGGGGGGGAATATTACTGTATTAGAAAAGGCTGGTTTTGAATTGCTGTTATATTGGAAAGTGATCTTAATGAATATATTATTTTAACACCCCAGCTTACTGTACAATACCCTTAAAAACTTTGTCAAAAGCACACTTAATTTTCTGACTAAACATCTGTGTGCTAGTTACAACAGCCTTTTCTGGGACATACTGGTATTTCTAGCTGCAAAAGCTGATGGTTCTAAAATGTCTTAGTGAGTCTTGAAATCTATTTCATGGAACTGTGACTAGCCACGTGCATGGGCAAAGCTTCCCTTTAGAGGSGTTACATCACCTCCTGCTTTTTGTTTTGCTGATTATATGCTTTAAATGAACTTTTCTATTGACTGTGGTGGACTTCAGTGTGTGTGTGTGTGAAACCTGATAGTAATAGCTTTATGGTAACTGCAATGGCTGAAGGTTAAAGAGAAGCCAGATTTGTTGGGAGAGAGAATACATTTTATCAAAGCAGTTGATATTGCTGTAACTTGTAAATTTTAAGTGTTGTGTCTGAGTGGGAAGGCAGAACTAAATAGAGCACATGGTTGTCCTTAAAAAAAAAAAAAAAAAAAAAAGGCAGAGCAAAATTTAACTCTGAGGAGTGTAGTCTGTGAAACACGTCTTGCTTACAATATTTTTTCTTACAGGAGTGCGGTAGAGTAAGAAAGAAGATTAAAAACTCATTTGCGTAGCTTTGAAATCTCTTTAAATGCTTCTTGTTCTTTTTAACTTTTAGCTATAATCTATCTTTTTAAGTTTCTATTTTGGACAAAAAAGTTCTAGTTACGTTGCAGTTTTGCTTCTCTTAGAATTCAAGACAAAAAATTGGAAAGTGGCAGCTAAATGTTAAAGTGGCTGTTACAAAGGATCAAAGTATCTTTTGTATGAGCTTCCAGTTCTTTGTACTAGACTTAGACACATGACTAGTCAGAATTTTTGTTGAAGTTTGTGAATTTTGCTGGCTAGTGATGAAGTACCAATTTTGCAGACTTAATGTGTAATTAGAGACTTTTTTCCCCAGTGTTCTTGCCAACGTGGGAAATTCTAATGCTAATGCTGCCATGTATCAAGACACTGAATTTGCTACTTTTTCAGTATATTTTTATGGTRCCCGTAGAAGGTGTAGGGTGAGCAGGAGAGAGTGAACAAGCATATTTACACATACACTAAACACTCCCTAGTGTTAATAGTTAATGCGATATTATTGTTATATTTGCACGTTAGTACTTTTATCAACCATTGCTGGCTGTCTCTCAGTGGACATAAACCAAAGTGTATTTGAAGAGTTAAAACATTTGTCTTGATCTCTAACCCTTCGGCACCACTGATTGTTTATACAGTAACCAAACCAGCTGTAAATCGAGTTCATTGCCAATGCGAGAGGTTCATTCCATGCAGTTGTTAGTACAAAATATTCATTGGTGGTAGTTATGCCCAGAGAGTGAGATAAAAGCAGAACAAGTTGATATTATGGCATAGAATCATAGAATCATTTAGGTTGGAAAAGACCTCTAAGATCATCGAGTCCAACTGTATATATCAAAGAAACTTTTTACGCTCACATGCACAGAACTGCATCACTGAACTTGTTTTCATATTGACAGATAACCCTGGACATTCATCTTCTAAGTAGAGGCGCTGTGTGTTCAGCTGTCACTCTTCCTCATGCCTAGGAATTGGTGGTGTTGCTTGTAATGCTGCCACTTGCTCTCTGGTGGGAGTACTGGGCTATCTCTGCTCTTCTGCTGTTAGCCTCTCCTGCCTGAGCTAGCACCCAAAAATATGTCGATGCATGTCTAGGCAAATGTAAGGTTATTCTGCTTGGGCTGAAGCAGGATGGAAAGCAGTGTGGCACCAAGAGCGAGCTGAGATTATTAGATCTGTACTGAACTATGCAGTTGTGCAGGTTTAATTTGTGTTATAGCACAGGCAGTATAAACACTCATTTGATTATGAATTGTTATTTAGAGATGCTCAAAGTTGTCTGAAAATTCTTTCTTTACAACAAAAAAAAAACCCCAAAGTGAGACACTGGTGCCACCCAACCAAGCGCTTACATTGGCTCAGTCACTTACAACGTCTGTTTTGTTTCCATCTTTTCTGTCTGTTCGCTCAGAGACTAAAGACATCCTCTTTCTGCAGTGGGAAACTAATAAATAAAACTTGTGCTTTTTTTTTTTTTTTGAGGTTTCAAGGAATTGGATGTCTTATCCAATCAATAGTTCAAAATCCCTGTTAGTGATATTTCAGTCTTGGCATTTGTCTGCTAACCATCGTTTGTCAATGGCAAAATGAGTATGTGTGCACCATGCTATCTCACTCTTGACTATGTATGGTTGTTGAGTGCATGTTTTTCATCCCTTTAATGTATGAGTAGAAAATATGGGCTTCAGGTGCTTAACAGGTTTGTCCCTGAGCTTAGTAGCTAGATTTTTCTGAGTTGTTAAGCTCTTCTTTTCTTCAGCCAAGTATCCTCTTTTTATATATATATATATGTGCGTGTGTATGTGTGAGTACTTTTTTATATATATATATATATATCTATCTTGCTCCCCCTTCTCCACTTACTGGCATTTTCTCAAGTGCATGCTATAGAAAGCCTTAGGTTGTGATAGGGCACTTAAAAGGGGAGGGGGCGAACACTTCCCTCATCCTTTGCCTTATCTTAATTTCTGAATTATCTTCTGTTGAAGATTGTATTCAAACTTCAAATACTGAGTTGACATCTATTTAGGATAGAAAGAATATGGGTTTTGAGCTATTACTGTTAAAAGGGGTTTTAAAGATCCAGGACAAAAGACTGGATGCTAAACCTCCCTCTCTGCAGAGAATTCATTCAGTAGCTGATAATGCGATCTGCTCAGGATAAATGAAGATAAGACGTCCAGGCTCTGTCAGCAGCCTCCGGTACCGTTGACTGTGGAGATGGTTCTTTTTTTTTTTTTAAATGCTGCCTGGGCTCGCAGCGCTTATCGGATGCAGCAACTCTCAGGTTTGCAGCAGACACAGCGTTACTGCTCACAACTGGATGGCTGTTTGACTCGACAGCGTTTGATTTATTGAACGCGGATCAAACRCCCGGTGTTGTTGGTCCTGAAATGCCGCTGGGCTTGGTGGAGTCCGAGGGGGAACGAGGAGCCCAGGTGTGCTCAACCCCAGCAGCTGGCCTGTTTGTTGCTACTCATGGTTAGATGGGGGAGCTCCAAATGGCAGCGGTTGGTCTTGGTGAGGGGATCTCCCCATTGCCTCCTTGGGTGCATTAGGACCCCTGCGAGGGTTCATGGCCAGAGCCCTGACCCCCGCCTGAAGGCAGCAGGGCTGCTCCTTGCGGGTGACCCGAGGCTGAGACTGGACACAACTCATGTCTGGGATGCTGTGTGCTACCTTTGCGGTGCTGTCCCGGCTGTGGCTGGCCACCACCTTGTTACTACAACAACTGTTCTTATTTCGGTCACGCTCGCGGGTCGCCCCCAGGGCACTGCCGGGGCGCGGGGGTGTGCGGGGGGCCCTGCGCGGGCGGCGGCGGGGGCCGCGGGTGCCTCTCTCCGGCGCGGCCGCCAGGGGGCGCCGGCGACACGGGCGGGCCGAGGCGGCGCCTGGCCCGGCCTCCCGCCGCGGCCCCGCCGGGCTGGGCGCGGCCCCGCCGGGCTGGGCGTGCTCCCGCCGCCTCCGCCAGCCCGCGCGGGGCACCGCGGCGTGACGGGCGGGGCTCCCCCTCCTCCCCGCGGTGGGGGGACGTTACGGACCTAAAATACCAGTAAACCCACCAAC
The DNA here is from genome assembly GCA_035582835.1 of Phoebastria nigripes. Taxonomy (NCBI): domain Eukaryota; kingdom Metazoa; phylum Chordata; class Aves; order Procellariiformes; family Diomedeidae; genus Phoebastria; species Phoebastria nigripes. The sequence goes on along the minus strand of JAYKAV010000578.1, from coordinate 1,651,968 downwards.
ACGCAACTGCACATTTAACGGGTTTGTTATATATGCTCATGTGTAATAGGTATTATATTTTATCTTTTCTCCGCGGCAGTGTGCTTGTGGGTTCTTTCCCACCACATGACAGCTGCGGGTTGGCCGTGATGACCGTTGTTTAAAGCCCTTTGCAGATCAGGGTCCCGCCGCAGCACAAGCCTAACGCTGTTGAGGCGGCAGGGAGGCGCTTGCTGCTCATCTACGGGGGGGGTTGGGTGGCTGGAGAAGGGAAAGCTTTTAAAGAAAGCAAGAATTAAAGTAGAAATTTCAAGGTCCCGCCTGCCCTGTTTATAAATCTGTTTGGCACCATCTTAATAGTGTTTTGTGTTGGTAATCTCCGAGTTCCCAGGTACCCTGTTTTTGTGGCGTGTAGTAAAGCACTTAGTGCTGAGCGAAGAGCTGCTTATTCTGTTTTGAGAGTGCAAAACCCGGAATGCTGTACCCATTTAAAAACGAAATTTGCACTGCTCCGTGTTGCCGTTTATCTAACAACGTATGGAAGGAAGAAGTTCGACCTTTCTGATTGTTATGCGGTCTCCTTGAAGCKATTCAAGTAACTGAGTAAACACACAAGGTTTCTTTTTGGTAATCTCTGTTTTCTAGTATAAAACTGCAGGTGAAAGCAGCTGATTATATTAAATCCGATTACAACTTAATAGCTTTGTAGAATCTTCTTTGCATTTCTTAAAATATTACACATTCAGGACACATACTGTGAGGAGATGATGGCAGTGTAACACCTGTATCCTTTGTATTATTATTCCTGTCATCAAACTTAAAGTCAATATTTTAAATATATTTTTGTTTCTGAATGTTATTGATAAGAGTACCTCACTATATTATTAATTCCTAACTAAAACAGGGGAAAATAACCACAACTAATGTTTTAATTTTTTAAATCTAAAGTAACTATTATTCTTCAGAAAACTGTAGTGCTGAAACTAAACATCCTGCTGAGATAAAATAGTGAAAGTGTTTCTTGTGGTGAGGGAGWTTAGAATATATTAGCACTCAGCTTGGTCTGTTTCTGTAACCACTGCTTCTGTCCTGTCTGGAAACATCAGGCTCTCTGCTACACGTAATTTTTGCCATCCACTGCTGGTGACCTGATTGTATATTGATGAGCATAAACATTTTTTATAATCTAGGCACCTCCCTGTTATATCCAGCATTATAATTCCTGTAACGAGTTTACTCTGTCTAAACAACATAACACATTGTTTACAATGGGTGGCCAGAGAAAGGTGGAATTTTTTTAAATTTTTTTTTTTTTTTTTTGAAGTTGTAGACAGAGCTAAAGAAACAGCTTTTAGCTTTTGGACAGATGTTGTGGTCCAAAACTTGAAAAGTTCATCTGAGGTTTTTGTGAGCTCTGTTCAGAGCACTTTTTAGAGGAGGCTATTCAGAGTCTCTCTGGCTCTGGGAAGCATCTGAAAATAGGCATCCAAAGCACATAGACGTATCCTGGCCTGTCTCAGAATTAGAATATGACTGTTCTTTCCAGTTTAGCTGTGATGCATCTGCTTGGCACACTTAAATTGCTCCCTCATTGTGTGACAATTAATAGTTTTGTTGATGTTTATATACTTATGTTAATATTTTCTTCAATATTGTCAATCCCATATGCATATCGATTGAAATGAAATTTCATACCATTTAGCATTTTTAATGTAGCATAAATATAGCTGTTTGTTTAAGTTTAGGCACACTTTTCTTTTGCTTGCATCAGTACAGCTTCTGGTTTCACTGAAGGTTCTATCAGTAAAAATGAGATGGGAAGCTGCCCCCCAAAATTATGTGAGTTACATAACAGGTAGAAATCCTCTTTGGCTATAAAATATTTATTTGGTATTATGTAAGAAAATGGAAAAGCTTGGAGGTGGAGAAAGAAAAAGAAAAAAATCTAATATTAAAGATTTGAGTGGGAAACTGAAGCAGATAAAATCTGGGAAAGTCAGTCTGGTGATGATGGAAACAATCTATTTAAGGTTTCCTTCATGACTTCTTCATTAATTCCCAAATGTTTCAGGCTGAGGAGAGAAGACAAGTGTACAGGTTCTGAGCTTTCCGATGCACAGCTTTCACACATTCTCAGACTTCAGGTACAGTAAGAAATGTCTTTTATTTCCACCATAAAGCTTTTGTCACGTCATGTGAAGATCTAGTGACATTTTTTTCCAAGGAAGCGTGACTGAAAGCTCCCTGCCCTCCATGTCACCATCCACCTGCCTGGCCTTGAGACTGTCAGAGGCACATTGTGATGTTTGAATACCTGAAGAAGAGTGCCTTCTCCCAYGCCAATTAACACTTCCAAAAACGCGCAACGTATGCTGTGAAGTAGACATCTTTAAAGATGGGGTTACGAAGTTGAAGTTTTTCAGCCTGTGATTGAAGACACACCGCTGTCTGCTTTCTGTGACTGGGCCAAGGCTTTCCTGATGGATGTAATGTTTTCTGGATGTCTCAGAAGAGGAAGTAACTCCTAAGTTTGGTTTTTCTCAAGATAGAAGACTTTGTACATAGGTCTCTCTTTCAATGAATRTACCTAGGTTTCTCCATGTTGTGTAGACAGCTGAAGAATATTGGCTTCAGTATTTGCAAAGCAGACATTGCAAGTTCTTTTTTTGGTGGTGTTCACACAACCCCCACCCCCCACCCCCCCCAAATGAGAGGTTCATGCTGTTTTTCTCCAATTTTAAAGCCGTGGTGGTTTTATGGACTCTTGAATGTAAATCTATAGTGGGGTGGGGGGAAGCCTGTAGTGGTTTTATTATTATTATTTTTCCTTAACAGTTGCATTTACTCCTGCCAGAATTACAGTGGAAAGCGTAATACACGTACTACCTGTTACCTTTGTAAATAATTAATTTCAAATATTTGGCCAGKAAAGTAGGGATGAACTCAACTGGATGGTATTCCTTTGTTTGAATTAATATATGAGCAAAGAGTTCTCACCGGGGAAAAGCTATGATTCTCTTATCTTGCTGTCAAAGCACACGATGATGAAAATGAAATGAACTTGTTACAAGCAAAGTTTGGTGAGAACTCATCTGCGTGCAGAATAATTCCTGTAAGCGTGACATCTTCATTTAAAGATGTTTCTGACACTGCACAGAGAATTTGTCATGCAAATGAGATCCTCATTAGGAAGTAATATTTTTAGAATACTTTATGCAGAAGTCTTCTTCTAAAGACTTTCTATGCGCACATAGAACAACTTTATAAAAAGGAAGATCAGGCTGGACATGGTTGTATTAATGCGAGACAAATGTTTTCCCAGATCATCTCATTAGGAAATCTAAATTTGGAGTTCCTACATGATCCACGTTTCACAAAATGTTATACTTTAAAGGCCTAGGTTTTAATGTCTAAAATTTAACCTACCTATGCAAGATAACAAGGGGCTGTTGCTTTGCTGCAGTGCACCATTGGATGTCATAGAATCATAGAATGGTTTGGGTTGGAAGGGACCTCAAAGATCATCTAGTTCCAACCCCCCTGCCATGGTCAGGGACACCTTCCACTAGACGAGGTTGCTCAAAGCCCCATCCARCCTGGCCTTGAACACTTCCAGGGATGGGGCAGCCACAACTTCTCTGGGCAACCTGTTCCAGTGCCTCACCACCCTCATAGTGAAGAATTTCTTCCTTATATCTGATCTACATCTACCCTCTTTCAGTTTAAAGCCATTACCCCTTGTCCTACCACTACGTGCCCTTGTAAAAAGCCCCTCTCCAGCTTTCYTGTAGGCCYCCTTCAGGTACTGGAAGKCTRCTATAAGGTCTCCCYGGAGCCTTCTCTTCTCCAGGCTGAACAGCCCCAGCTCCCTCAGCCTGTCTTCATAGGAGAGGTGTTCCATTCCTCTGATCATCTTTGTGGCCCTCCTCTGGGCTCCAGCAGGTCCATGTCCTTCTTATGTTGGGGGCCCCAGAGCTGGACACAGTACTCCAGGTGGGGTCTCACCAGAGCCGAGTAGAGGGGCAGAATCGCCTCCCTTGACCTGCTGGCCATGCTTCTTTTGATGCAGCCCTGGATATGGTTGGCTTTCTGGGCTATCCTTCCTAATCATTTTGTCGAAGAAGAAATGTGGCTGTTTTACCTGCTTTTGCATAGGGTGAAATACAGGAACTCAGTTACAGTATGACATCTACATAGGTGAGACAACAGCAGTATTTCTTGGAGGGAGAAGTGACAACGCTATCACTGTGTAATATTTAAGCCTCCGGTCTTAAAAGCATGTGATGAAGTCATGTATCTGTGCAGCTGAAATGGGTATGTGTGTCTCGGTAGGTAAGACTGGGAATGTATGCTGCTGAACAAGCCTGGATGGAAAAAATGCCTGCTTCTGAGCTGTGGCGAATGAGGGCAGTTTTTCTCAGCCCTGGTTTTGCAGTCTCACAGGGCAAAGTAACGGCTCTGTACAAGGCAACTCCAGCCTCCTACCCCTTTGCTGTATTCACGTGGGAGGGTCTGGAGCTCCACACAGCCCAAACACCCTGTCTTGATTCTCTGAAGAGGGGGTGTTGGGCTGGTGGGAATCAGCCACAGATTCTTCACTGGGTTTGTGCTTGCCTAAAAGGTTGGCTAGGTTGAGTAGAGCTTTGCATTCATCTTAATTGTGTTTCTGTTGGTCTTGTTTTGTAACATAGGTACTTTTGTAGGTAAATTCTAGTCAATTCCAGAAGTCAAAGTTTTCTATGTATCAGCAGGAGGAACTTTGACTTTGCTGATCATAGAAAATATGTGGTCTCTATGCAGTCCCCTGTGGTGTGAGAGGCAGAAAAGCAGGAGGTGATAAGAGGTTGCTCAGTGGACTATCCTACTTGATACTGCAAGAACTGGAGAAGTCCCTTGCTTTGTATAGTGCTCAGGCAGTGTTAAGGACAGAAATGATTAAGGTAGATAGGAAAGGTGGTGATAGAAATTAGGAATTCAGGTCACTGGATGGTAGGAGTGACGAAGAGCAAATGAATTAGTACTCGCATCACAACATTTGCTACTCTGGCTCCCTTGCTGATAAGACCAAATAGGTATTGTTGAGGAGAAGCAGTTTATTTGAACTTCTAAAGCTGTGAAGAGGAGCAACTGATTAACATTAATGTTTAGGGTTGGTATCAGTCTCCTGTGAAACTGATACAGTTTAAGGAACTGAGATGATCTCTGGTATCTGTCAGCCTGACTATTGAAGCAATGAAGTGTGTGAGCCCTTCTGCTCTGTGTGCTTAGATAATGTATAATTGATTAATGTGGACACTTCTCCTGAACTGAAGTAATCAGAACTTTTGTCACCTTAGGTGGATTGAGGTTCTATTGTTCAGATACTCAGGGAGTTACCTGGAAGGCTTTTGAGGCAAAACTTGCAAAGTAGTGTTCCTGGCCAGAATGCCAGGTGAACAAGTATCAATTCCACTATTCATCCATATCCGTGTTGAGATGCAGTACATTTATTTTCTTTTAATATAGATTCTGAAATTATTGAAGATTCGTAAGTCATTGGTTTTCATTGTATTCATCTCAAAAAAGCCAACTGTGAAACTTCTAGCTTAAATAATGTAATAGTTTCTTAATACTTTTATATTCAATTTTGTAAGGTTTTAGGTTTGCTATAAAATATATTAAAAAAGATGAATTTCGGTTTTGAGTGTGTGCTTTTACTAAGTAAAGCAACGCTTCTTAACAGCTACTTAGATGGCAAGGAAACAAATGCAGTTACTGTTCAAGAGCGTGACGTTCACTTTGAAATATGCTGTGGAATCTGTGGTCCTTTTATAAATCGCACTCTCTCTGTTCATCTGAGGAGGACTGCTAATGTTAAAGGCTGAATATTGCACTTTGGACCTCTGCATGCGGAAGGGAAAGATCAAGTAGACTGGAGAATCTGGTGACCCAGAGAAACAGGCAATAGAAATGGGCAGAGAATTGCATGAAATAGGCTTTGTGCTGTATGCAGAATAGTTTTCACCTGGTGTGTTTTTTGTTCTGTTCAGGGAAATGGAACTTATCCACATGCTTTAAATAACCAAATTTTTTCAAGCAAATACCAGATTCCATCATTAAATCCCCCCCTCAACTGAAAAAAAACCCAAAACAACACCAAATGCCCCAACCCGAAACAACAACCAACCAACCTACCCGCCAAACAAACAAACAAAAAAACAACAACCAATGCCACACACCCCATGAATCTGGCTAACTCCAGGCAAAATGAAGTAATAGTGATTGTAGTTGGCAGCAAATAGAAATGGAAATTTTATCATCATGCTAACTCTTTTCCAGTGGAGGAAAACATTGGATAGCACTTCTTATAGGTCTAATTTAGCACTGTTTAATTAAGTATACATATATTTGTATTTGAGTATCTACAGATAAATAGCATATACGTGAACTGAGTAGCAATGCACGTTCAGTCAAATGAAGGCATTGACACAAAGCTGTATTCCTGATTAAGGTAGGAAAATGGGAGATGGGAACATAAATGTGATATAAAGGGTAGATAGAAATGTTAATAATAAAGGAAATAAGATATGCAGGCAGGTATTTGTGCATGCCTGTGAGAAAGAATACATCTCAATGTGGTGCTCTAAGACCATGTGCTACCTGACTGCTGCTGTAGATTCTCATAATGGTTAATGAATGTACTTTACTAAAAAAGTTAGTGACTTTCGCAGTGGCCAAGCCTGTGTCTTTGAGAATGTGATGGAAGAGATACAGAACAGTTGGGACCGTAGGTGCTGCATTCCAGGCTGCATTCCAGCTGGCAGGCACCTGACACCAACATTTTACCTACCTGCAGTGTTGACAAAGATAATTGCAGCATTTCTGAAGAGAAAAAACAGACCTATGGCAGTCAGCACAAAGGGGTTCCTTCCTGAGGCACCTCAGTGCAGGTGGGCACCTGGTTTGTGTGATACAGAGCATGTCTTGTATAGCTTGGTGTTGTCACCTAGCATCTACTCAGTTCCTGCAAGGAGCAGCAAGAACGGAGTGGGTTATTGAATGTGCTGCAGAGAATATAACAATTCTGCTTTACAGAATTACAAAGGTGTCCATATTCCTCTTGCTTGTGGTCTAGGACATGAGGGCCTGCTAGAACATGTGCTGTTGCTGCCGCTGTTATTTTATAAATATCTTATGTTCAAGGCTCTGGTCACAGTCTGCCAGATTCTGTAAGGGCTAGCAGAAAGCTGCCTCCAGAAATGGTAAGCCTGGATGGTAGCTTGGATGCCTTGGAGAATATGCCACTATGTGCATTTACAGTTAAGATTCAGCTTCTGTGATGGATTTTCCTGAAAGGATAAAACCAAAAGCATACCTTTATCAAAGGAAAATTAAGAATGAATATGATTCTTCAGTAAGGTGCTACTTCTGTGAGGGTAATCAAATGTTCTGAGACATAGGTGACTCAAGTCTGGTAGCATTTCTGTAAAGATTGTCTGAAGTCAGGAACTATGGCTGTCCAGATAGAAGTGTATTAATAACAAAGATCTTACCCTTCCAGTTATGATACCATAGGGGACAGGACTGCTTCACTTGCACAAGTGTAGCAGCAGGGTGAATGACTGGGCATGTAAGAATACAAACTGATTTGAGACAGAATAATTTCTTCAAGGTCAATGACTATCTTGGGGTTCAGCCTTAGTTCCATACTGCTTTGTTTGTGATGATGTACTTTGTTGATGCAGTACTCAGAATAAACAGCTTTTTAAACTGTGAAGCAGAAGTGACAGAAGATGAATTTTGTTATGCAAGCACCTAACAGAGCAGTAAGTACAGAAGAAAGGCATCCTCTTGCCATCAGCATTTTTTTTAGGTATAAGAAGTGCTGCTGGATACAATTAATTCAATAGCATGTACAGCAGATTTCTATATGTAGGATATTTAATAAAAAGTTAGTGATTGCTTTTATTAATTCATTTAATAAAGTAATTTTATTGATTCCCCCCCCAATTTAATTATTCAAATAATATCTTAATCATGCCGTAATTAACCATGATCACAAACTCTAGTCTGTAAACACTACAGATGCACGTACTCTTAGTAAACATTAGGTTACCACAAAAATTTGTCCTGGGTAGGTACACTAGCATTTACAATTGCCTTCGTACTTGCTGCTTAATGAGTGACAGAAAGTATAAACCATTTTGAACAAGGACACTCAGGTGTATGAGAATTTAAACTTTCCCATAGCTGTTCATTCTTTGAATTCTGTTACCAAAACTAATCTGGGAAGCTGTATTTTTTTTTTATATATCAGGACAGATTTCCCATGACCCTGACTATAAATAAAACAAGATTATTATTTCTGCAGGCTGATTCTTTTAATACTCTGAGTAGTTTTCATGGATGCTTTCTTAAAATTAAACCAAAAAAAAAGATTAATTCAGCCATTTTTTTTCTCTGTTTTCTCCCATTCATTGTCTTTCTGTTAACTAAATCTTAGTCCTCCAACTGAGGCTGTGCTGACACAGCATAGCATTTTGGTTTTGATTGTTTGCTTGTCGGAAAAACTGATGGCAAATAAGAGGAAGGTTAAGAACCTACAAAGTCATAAGTGAAAATGTATGTACTTTGCATTTCGCGTTCAAAATCCAAGGTTGGCTACATGCTGTATATAAGTTCTCAATTCCTATTTCTCAGAAGGCAAAAAAGCTGAACTAAGGCCCATATATTCATGGCTGGACACTCTGCTGAGTTGGCCACAGTTAAATTTGGACAAGGTTAAATGCAGGTAAAAATACAGTCTTGGGGAGATATGCTTTATGTCATTTATCTTTGATGTATTTTCAGTGAAAAGGTTAGATTCTTATTTCCAGCAGGATACTGGAAAAAGAAAGAACTTCCTGGACTTGCTCAGAAATGATGTATACTTATGATCTGTTAGTCTGTAGATATAAACCTACAAGATAGATCTGTATGAGATGTCTTTCTGTCCCTGCTGGCTTTCGGGGGAATGAAAAAGATCTTGTGCTCTGAATGTACTGATTCCTTAATGGGAAAAGATAACACGGTGTGATTAGAATATTGCATAGACCCATAAATAATACAAATTCTTTAAAGAAAAAGTAAAATTGGAGAATGCTAACAGCAGCAATATTATTTATGGATGCTGTGATCCCCTTGAGCAAAGGACTTGTCTATATTTTTTTGTTGGTCTTCAGAGGTAAATAAGGCAGGCAAGTGGGGGAATTTGATGACAATTTGCAAAACCTGGTGACCTTGCTTGACAGCTTTGAAATGAAGATATTAAAGGCAAAAGCTTTAGATCCTCTAAGTAAGATTCATTGTTATGGATCAAGATAAACAAGATCTGAAGCATGTTGGAAGAGAAAGTAAGTGGCATATGCATTTGGAAAAAGAGTTTCAAAACAGTACAGAATTATCTGAAGTAGTTTGAGAAGGGGGTTCATGCTATCTAAATAGTTGTTATTTCTGTAAGCAAAGCAAAACACAGCTGTAACGTGAGGTAAATAAATGTGCATGTTCCATTTGTGCATGCTATGGCTGGAGGTGAGTACAGGATAGAGTCCGGGAGCGTCGTTCTCCCTCAGCAGCTCATTCACTAGGGCAAAGATGCTGGTACTGGACCTTCGTTGCTCTGTCAACAGAATCTGAGACCTGTGTGTTGGTGTGAATTGGGATGTGGGACTGGAAGAAATTACTTCTGCATGCAAGCCAACCCCTTTGGTTGCAGGTAACCATGTAACAGATTTCTGGCTGTAGAAATGTCTACAGAATGTCTGTTCCACACCTCGTAGGGTACAAGCACTTTTTGACACCTGGTCTGAAACTTGAGGTCTTGAGCAGATAACCAAAAAGCTACAGCTGCAGTGGTTCACTGGAAGAAAGGGGGAAGGACTGAGGGCTTTGTTCATGTTGTTGGTGCCTTCCAAGCTAGGACGTGTAATTACAATTCCGCTCCATTAACGATGGAGGTTGTGCACTCTGCTACGGAATAGGGCAGATGAAGTGACCACATAGTCCTTGACCATCTGCCCTGGTGTGATGGGTTGGCCCCAGCTAGGAGCAAAGCACTCACATGGCTTCTCGCTCGCTCCTTCCCCACAGTGGGATGGGGTAGAAACAGGAAGAACAGGAATCAGAAATCTTGTGGATCAAAATAAAGATGGGGAGATCACTCACCAATTACTGTTGTGGGCAAAATGGACTGAACTCAGGGAATCTAACTTAATTTTAAACGTTTGATTACTGATTGGGAGACACAGATGATGAGCATTGAAACACTTAAGGAAGACGCCTTTCCTCCCCTTTGCCAGGCTCAACTTCACCACAGAGACCTCTCCCCTTCCCTCGTTGTCGCTGCAGGTTACGCTCCCTCCCTCGGGTGAGGTGAGGGGTGGCGCAGGAGGTGGGGGTCAGGACGTGGCAGGTTCTTTCAGCTGCTCCTTGTTCCTCACTCTTCCACTGCTCCTTCCTCCTCAATCATTTCCTCAGCTCTGTAGTCCCTTCAGGCGTGTCACCAGCTTTGCCGTGGTGTCGGTGTTCCTTTTCCTGGCGTTTACCGCCATTTCTTAAATGTGTTCTCACAGAGGCACTGTGAGCTCCTCCGAATGGTCCGGGGGCACCACAGACTCCTGCGATGGGCTCAGCCTTGGCCCGCGGCGGGTCTGTCCTGGAACCTGCTGGAACTGACTGGCACTGGGCAGCCCCAGCCTCCTCCCACAGAGGCCCCTCCGCAGTCCCCTTGCTACCAAAACCTGGCAATTTACACCCAGTATACCTGGAAAAGAAAAGTTGCTGACTCCAGACTTGTTGCTGGGTTGTCCCTAAGCCTGTGAGCAGGGCTGCTGGGTGTGGGTGACATGTGAAGCCAGGGCACTCTGTTCTCGGGGCACTGCTAGACTGTCCTTTGGCAAGTAAGCAAATGGCTTCTTAGATTGATTGCAGATTCTGGTGATACTTTTTGCTTGGCACCAATGATATAATCTGTTCAGCCTGAAGGCTAAGCATTATATTCTAGCAAGGTCAGTAAGTCACGGCTATTACTTGAGGAAGGCACCCTATTTGCATTGTATTGCTCTGCTGGAGAAATTAATTTTGAAACTGCTGGCAGTTCCCTGTGCAAATACTTCTTTGCAGAGGTTGGGCATATGGAAGGAATAGAATTAATGCAACTAGAGCCTTGGTTCCTTCTTGGCAACATCTGCAACAAGATGTTGCAGGAGGATGAGGAAGCAACTATATGGTTGGGATCTACTTACTTATGACAGTAAACCCTGGAGAAGGGAAACCGGCCAGCCTAGAGCAAACAAGAACAGTACCAGTGCTTGTTTAGCCTGCATTAACACAAGAACTAGCAAAGCAGCTTGCTTTCTCCCCGCCCTGCTATCATGTTGATGCCCAAGTAGCTATGAAGGGGAAGAGCTAAAGGATTCCTTCCTCTCCCTCAGCTCCCTGCAGTGTGGAAAATGGGATGCAACCGTAGCAGCCAGAGCTGCAGGCTGTCTTCCTTGTGATGCGCTGAGATGCCAGCAGGGCAAGGAGAGCTGCTGGAGACACTGTGGCTTACCTTAGCCTGTTCCTGGGGCTGCAGAACGTACCAGAAGTAACTGAGAGGCAGGTGGTGCAGAGGCAGCCTGCAGAGCAATGTTCGTGTTTCAAAATTTGGTAAGAAAAGTTTCAGCGCGAGAACCCCAAGTTGTCTATAGATGACAATTTGGACATCCTTGTCACGCACTAATGAGCTGTTTGGGGTTTGTTATGTTTGCTAGCAAAGCATTTTTTCTTGTTGGTTTCCTAGTCTGTAATCTGCTTAGTTTGTGTTTGATCGCACTAACTGCTTTCAACTTGCATAATTTGTCAGTCATTCTGTGGCAGGTGCATAGTCAGTCAGATCTAGGAGGTAAGAATATGTGGGAAAGTGACACTCCTCTGTTTGGCTTTGCCATTTCTTTTTAGCTGCTCTTGTTAAAATTAGAGGGAGGAAATTCTTTTGAAATTTGTTTCTATTCATAGGTTTTGTGTTGCTAGGTGGTCCCCAGAAATATTTTCAACTCCATGTTTGAAGGAATAATTGTAACTATTTGTTTTATTAAACTGATTTTGCCCCCCCCCGCGGAGCAGCCGCAGCCTCGGGAGGAGGACGGGGAGG
>JAYKAV010000578.1:1624443-1639829 GCA_035582835.1 Phoebastria nigripes | reverse complement strand
GAATGAGTCCAGTAGTATTTCAAAGCCTTTTTTTGTTACTTATTTAAGGTACTATAAATATACTATAAATATTCCTATGTTTTCCGGTTACATTCTTGTGCTTGGACTTCAAGCTAGAACTGCTCTGCTAATGAAAAGTGTGGGACAAATACCTCACTGTTTTGGACACATTTGGTTATAAAGACCGTGGCAATTATACTGTACCTCCAGTGCCTTAATCCATAGCAAATGCTGTTTCCTTTATGCCACTGAAATTCTGAGGCTTGGAGGGGAAGCCCAGTGTGAAGGGAGAGGTGTCAGTGGCACAAAGCCACCTTGTTCTCTCCTACTTTCCTGAGAACCTTGAAGCTTGTGTAGAAAGACCTCGCCAGAGGGAAGGTGTATCCTCCGTTGCCCCACAGATGTTAGAAGAGATGGTTCTCCTCAGACCCGGTGGGCGTGATAGTATGGTGAATCCAGCTTTGCACCTCTGCCTTCTGTCAGAGCTCTGCCTACTGAGAACGGCAGATTCATTAGTGATGGCTGGCAGTGTTTCCGACACTCTGAATGCAAACACAATAATGCAGTAGGAATCGTGAGAGAGATTAAAGTTTTTCTCTTTAAAAAGGAAGTAAGGGCCACAAAAAGAGGAGCAGGAAAAAAAGAGCAAACTCRGAGTAGTCAGGGGATTTAAAACAGGGCAAAATGAAAAGTTTGATTTGTTGCCTTGGAACAGAGACAGTATGGTTACTGTATGTAGATAAAGCACAAAAGGAAAGAATTTAGAGAGTTCTGTTTATCTAAATTTCTGTAATTTGACTAGACATCTTCTGGTGCCCACTTGAATAAGATTTTCTGTGTTTGAATGTAGATGTTTATATTTCAAGGTCAGAAAGTTTGAGGTGCTACAGCCTTACAGGTTCTAAAGGAAAATAACTCGCAGCAAAACTGTATGTGGCCCTAGATGTAAACACAAAATAAAATAATCCCCAGGATCTACAGACTTAATTTAGAATGCGTAAGATTTCCAAAGGAGCATTTTACTGTTTTTCTAAAATGATAGAGCATACTGTTTGTGTGTTAATTTTGAAGAGGATTTATAGATTTTTTTTTTTTTTTTTTTTTTTTTTGGTAACAATTACTCTGTTATTCTGAGATTTGGTTGACAGTTTTATGGCTGTCAATGTTGTTTTTTAATTTGCCAGTGGGTCACAGGTACATGATAGACATCTCACTAGGTTTGTTTTTGATTCACCTGATTGTTTTTTAATAGTATCATCTGTGATATTTCTTTGCAACAAAGATAATAACAAATAACTAGTTAATGGAAATAAAATGTTTTGTGTTTCAGTCACGTCACCTCTTTTCTATTATATTGATGGTTTTGTTTTCTTCTTATGTTCATTAAGTTAGCTTTTCTCCAAAAGAAAATAATTAAAACTGTAATTATAAAACATAATTTTCTCATGAAAAAGCTTGTTAAATATTAGTATATAGGATCTTGTGCAAATTTGTAAGAAGTGTTGTGTAGCAATTTTTTGAATTTTTTTTTTCCCCCTGAAGAGATTTTTCCATTAGTAAATATTTGAAGTATTTTCTCACTTTATTTTTCTGATTGCCATGTTCATTTTCATCTATTACAAATATGTTCATTTGGAAAAAAGAGTAATTATTAAAACATTATAACAGAAGCTGATTTTGGCAGTTAACTTGCTTTTTTTTGAGAGATCTGTTTTCTAATGTAGTTCATTTTCCTTTGCCTTAGGCTAGAGAATTAATTTTGTTATGATAGGGTGAGGAGTCATTTGCTTGGGCTGTCGTCCTGTTGAAAGAGGTTATGAAGCAATGAAAGATAGTCAATTTGGAGCAAGAGGAAAATAAAAAATTGTGCTGTATCTCAGAGCTTCTTCCTTGTAAAGCTCTGTATCATGTAGTATCTGTAACATGGTATTAAAAACTGGGAGTTTGAGCTGAGTTGCTGGCTTTAATGGAAGAAACCACCATCCTTTGGTGAAGGGAATGACGAGACTCGTGGTCTCTTCTGATTATTCAGTAATGTTGACACATGGCCACATGATCAGGGGTTAATCAAATGTCTTTCTCTGAAAGGCAGAGGTTTTTATAGGTAAAACATGCAGTGACACGCATGATGCTTTCTTCTTCATCTTACATTGCTGTTTGAGTGCTTGTGTCACAAGATTGTGTTCTGCTTTGCATCATGAAGTCCTTTATTTCATTTTTGGTGCCAAGAGTGACTGATAAAACCAAATTTCTTTCAATGAAGCCTGTCCTTGTGGACAAGTAGTACTTCTGATGTTTCTGCAATAGGAACCAACACCAAAACTCTGTGCATGCAATAGTTTTTTCTTTTGCTACGTTACAGTAGATGTGATTTTTTCGTTGTTGTGATAAGTCACAAATGCAGATTTACATCAGTTTGCAGTTCTTTTGTAATGCTTACTTTTCATTTGGGCTCTTGAATTTATCCACCATTTTCTGAATGAGCCTTTTTTCCAAATAATTTCGTTATGCTTTTTTCTTTTTCCACTTAATCTCAGTGTTTAACAATAGAGAATTTTCAGACATCATTAAAGCTTCTGACTCCATGAAATTTTAACAGATGTGATACTTGAGAGGCTCTGTAGTAGGCAGCGATCATTTATCAGGCAATACTTTTTAAGACCTGTGTTTATTATTCAGTAATTAAAAATTCACAGGAGTGAAAAGATACCTTTGTAAATATTTTATTCTCTCTTCCCGCCCCCCCCGCCCCCCCTGCCAAGAATTTTTAAGAAGGTAATACCTTTTATGTAAGACTGCTAGCAAATATGGGATAATTTTCTGTGGACAATACTTGTGACGAGGTAGGCAGCTGGAGACAAGAGTATTTAAGGAAATGGCTTAGCATGTTGGATTGTTTCAGAGAGCACATGTGGTCATATTTTTTTGAGAATGAGGAAAGAAAGGAATACTTGTAGTAATGTGCATATTTTAATTGTGGTATTTTGTTGAGATACTGGGAAAGCTTTAGCACTGAGTGGAGTTAGGAACTGCTGTAAGAAAATGCATAACATTAACATGAAATATATTTGATCAACATACTGCTAACTCTCTTCTGTGATGTAAACGGCCGAAGTCCTGTGCATTGTTTGCCTAATTTCCACTTCTTTATTACTTCTGTTTCTACCACAGAATATTGAATATGCTTGGGTTTTGGACATTTGAATAAAAATATTCGTCTTTTCCTTATGTTCCACATATTTTGTGTGTATTGTTAAAAAGCTATTTTAACATAGATTCTTTTGGGAGGGTAAAGCTAGTGTATGTACTTTTGTGTTCAGTAAGTATTTAGCCATAGTGTTGTCAATGGAAAGAAAATGCCAAAGTCAGCTGTGGTTTGAACACCTGGAATTCCAAATCACAAGCCAGTAAATTTCCACCTGGTTTACACTTAGTGTGTTGTGTCACTGGAGAAGTTGGCTCATCTTCCGTGTTTAGAGTTTTGCTAGTTCTAGCTTTAGCATCATCATTGTGCTCYTTACTGCTTTGTTGATTTTGATACTGGGTTAAGTCTGTTAAGGACGGTACCAAATTCTGAACTGAATTCTCCTCTACTCATGCTTGTGAGATTAAAAAATAATACTGGTGTAAAAAAAAATTTTTTTTTTTTGATATCACTGGGAAATACTACTAAATAAAAAACTCTTACTCATGCAACTGAGTCTAATACTGTATGGAGCTGAATGTAACACCATATGCAAATGTAAGACTTGCACTATATGTATGTATCTATATTGAAATAAACTTGCTTTTAAATTGGCAGAGACATCTATCTACAGAACTCCAAGTGACGTTTCCCCTTGCTTTGAAAAGATTATGTCGATTCTCTTGTGTGGTCCATGAGAGTTGACCGTATCTTGATAACTAATTTTAGGGGAAAATTAAAGCTAGCTGCACCAAATACTGGGGGTCTAAAAAAAAGGTTGGTTGGTTTGTTTGTTTTCTCTTAGTTTTCACTGTTTGACAAGTTCTTTCCTTCTGCTTACAGCCTTCTAGTCCAGTTTTACCTTCTGCTGTTGTCTTTCTACTATTCAGGAGTCTTCGGATTTCTTCCCAGGTGATGATTTCTAAGTTACAGCTATGTTAGTTTTGGACTGACTCACAGTACCTAACTCAAAATTTTTTACTTTCTGACCTCATGTCTTTAGATTTTGACTGAGTCATCTGCTTTTGCTATTTCACGTAGAAAAAACATTTCTTCAAAATCTCCTGTAGAAAGCAATGTGTGTATAGAAACTTTCTAAAAGTATACATGAAGTATAGCAAGTATGGCAAGACAATGGTTTAAAATCTTTCTTCATAAGGCTCATTTGTAAAAACATTGAGAATAAGAAAGACTTCTTATGAATGGAAAAGACTGAAGAGGAGTGGACGTGTATGTTAGGTTCATAGATATGCCATCTCATCCCTTGTCAAAATCTACTTCTTTTTATAAAGCATAGTATAAGTTAAACAATGACTGTGGTTGAATAATGCTCTATCAGATGTGAATAACAAAGGGTATTTTCAACAGTGTATTAGAGTCAGGAGTAGTGAGACGGGGCAGAGTTTATAATCACGAAACTATATACAAAAATTCTAGTAAAACTTTAAGGGTGGCCGTTTAGGTTAATTCTCTCCTGTTCCCCTAGAAAAAAATAATCTCTTGCAGCAGTGGAGCAGCATATGAAAGAATTGATTTGGTATCTTCTTAGAGAAGCGAGCTTGTTGTATTGACCGTATATATAGTTCAGCTGAACAATTTGTTTAAGCAGTTTTCTTCCTGGAAACGTCAAGTTTTAGTAGTAGTGCGTTTTGGGGATGGTAGCTGAAACTTAAGATAATTGTGCTACATGGATGCTTATTTGTTTGCTCCTAAATGTGCCTGGATAAAAGGAGACTTAAAAAAAGACATCTTTAATTAAGGCATGCTTTACTAGGATCCTGTGTTTTAGTGAATGTTGCATTTGTAGTTGTCTCTCTGGCCTGTATGAACTATACAAATTGTAGATGAACCTGAGGAGAATTGTTATGTTAGGGATCCTGTTTTTATTTTGGAAAGTAGCACTCTGGAGAGCAGCTGTGAGAAAAGCACGGTAAATGACAGGTTAGTGAAACTTTGTCTTCCATGTGTTCCACTTATGCTCTAGTTTCATTATTTCACCATATACTTAGTGGTTAAAGTGGCATGTTAACACAGTAAATCTTTTTCAAATGTACTTGCTTCGTTCGCCTAAAGATTCCAGGTGGCAAGAGATTGTCTGAATCTCTTGATGTTCAAAGCAGCTTTCCTTTTCCTTGGATCAGAATGATGAAAACCCAAGTGTTTGTTTTTCCCTTACAGTTTAGGTCTGTGGAGATTGGATCTTTGATATTCTGTATTTTCTCCTCAGATGGAATAGCAAGGCACTATTTCAAGGGTACTGAGGGGAATGTGTGATACTCATACAGCTATTATTGAGTAAGGAGGAAAATTATTTTAGAAAGCTGATGAGGCAAACTGGTAGAAATTAACCATATAGAGAAAAGCTGGTCAATCAAGAGAGAAAATACCTTTAAAAGAAATTAAGAAAATAAATTTGTTTATTTAGATGTAATACCTGTGTTGTCAAATACTAAGTGTTTTTTTTCCAGGAGATCTTGCATCCTTGAGTAAACGAGTGACAGAATAATGCAAAATAAAATTGAAATGTTTATAATGTTCTTGTGAATTTTGGCCTGTTATTTCTTTCCCTGTTAATCCCTCAAAGACTTCTAATAAACAAGTTTAATGGTACCAGTAGTGTAGGGTTTTTTAAATTGAGAGGATTTTTTTACTGCTTTTGTTGGATCTACCTCAGCCAGAAAAGCTAATGCTAGCTGTTTTATGGGATTGCTTTTTGAAACTGTATATGCTGACAGAATAAATATTCAGGAGGCAATGTAATTTTTTATATATTTTTTTTTATATATATATATAGGCAAATTATTCAGATGTATAAACTCAAATAATGAAGATTTTTTTTTTTTAGCTGATTTCTTCTTGGTAAAATAATTCTAGTTACTGCTGTGGGATGTGGATATGCTCTATAGTAAGGACTTCCTATTAGACCTTTGTATTGGTGAATGTAGAAAGCAGTGTTTGCTCTGACAATGGATTTGTGTCTGTATGAAAGATGTACTGAATTGTCCTCATTGTGCTTCTGTTCCTCTGAACCTATTCATGTTTCAAATAATAAAAAAGGCATTGTGAGAGCCAAACACTTTTGTGCCCACATAACAATATTTGAAGAAGATAATCAAAGCTGTTTGTTCTGCTTTACTGCTTTCACTTTGCCTGCAATTCAGGTCTTCATTATGAAACAAGATGGTGTCTGAAACGCTGTCTATGAAAGAGGTTAAAAAAATGCCAGAATAGATCTGGGACGAAAGCACCAATGGAATTGATTTTGACGAGCCAGAATATTCTTGGATCTGCAGCGTATTTTCTGTGTGTTCATGGACTGTTGTGTGCCATTGCTAGTCTTCTACAGACGATGACTGTCATCTTTAGGAAAAAAACATACTGTAAACCTTGACATGTGAATATGTCTTCATATATATATATAAAAAATGTATATATAAATTTTGTTTTACTTGGACTTACACTTCACAGAAAAACTGAGATTTTTATCTTTCTTATTATAGTACTTTCATGTAAAATAATGATACCTCTGCTTTGTCTGTAGACCCAGAATTGTTACTTAAACAGTGCTATAATAATGATTGGTGAAACCTTCTGCAGAGCAGAACCAGAAAAATTGTTTATATGGCAGAAAGAGTAGAAGTGACAGTGAAGTACTAAGAGACATCCTTTGCTAACAGTATAACTGTTTCTGGCATGTTCTTGGGGTTTTGGTTTTTTTTTTTTTTTTTTTTTTTTTTTTCATCTAGCCCTCAAAATAATGGGTCATATGGTGATTAAAGGTATTAATAAAAACTGGCCAGAGCATTTGCATGAACAAGAAAGCAAATAAAGCATGCTTATAGGACACCCTTCTCTATCCTAACTTGAAAGTTGTCTTTAATTCTGATGGGCTATGGAAAGATACATATGGAGAGAGGTGGGTTGTTTTTTGTGGGGTTTGTTTGTTTGTTTTTTGCAGGATTAAGATGCTAATTTTTCCATGAAATTTAATGCAGTATGAGAGCTTTCATAGTAAGAAGTACTTGTAGCCACTGACACTTTGAATAAAATTGTATTGAAATTGATTTGGCTTTTTATACTTGAGCTGAAAGAGGGCCTCTTACTAGCTGTACCTAAGTAGGGATTATTTTGTGGGTAGGGAAAAAAAAAAAAAACAACAAAAACCCCAGACCAAACAACCTAATACCCAACTGTAACCTGCCTTTGGAGCACGTAGCTTTACAGTTCTGAAGCTGTGTTTGGAAGGAATAATGATGATAATAATAGTATCAAATTACTGATTTTTTTTTTTTTTTTTTTTTAAAGTCAACTGCTTAATTATTCTTGGAAATTATAAATATTTTTTTTAGCACTGACTTTTTACAAAAGTGCCCTGCATGATTCAGTATGTTAACCATAGCCTGAAAAAGCAGCTAAAGACATGCTTAGCATTAGCTTGTCTCATATAATTAAATGCTTTGTTGGATTACAGCCAAACTGTTCGCCATGGTGTAGAACTGACCTTTTGCATAGCATAAATATATGAGTATTTTGTACTCATTTGTATATTTTTATGCTAACAGTCTTCTAATGCTCATGTCTTTTGGGGATTTTGGGGAGGAATGTAGTAGATATCTGGAAAGCTGGACAAAGAATTTATGATGTCTTAGTAAATGCCAGTTAATATTTGTGCTGTTAACACCTGTTACATTCATTTTAATTTCTAATCTCCAACTATCTTGGAAAGGAAAGCTATCAAAAATTGTAGCTGAAATTTGATTCTTAAACTCCACATTGGATGAGGCTGATGTTGACATGTAAATGGCTAAAGGCCACAAAATACTCTGGCTTTACAGACGTAGAGTGTTGGACACTTATTCAAAAAAAACCCCAGTCTGCTACAGGAAGATTTTAAAACGTCTTATGGTAATTACTTTGATCCAAACTATAATAGTGCTTTAGTGAAATAAAGCTGGAGACTAGGGATGGGGAAGGATTTCTTTATTTGCTGCAAATGCTCCCTAAAATAGTCAAACTTGTTGTAGTATCAAGATGAGACATTAGGCAGTGTAAAAGCATTGGAGATTCAAAGAGGGGGTTTGATGGTACTGGAGTACCTGCTGGACATTAACCAAAGGCCATGTACAGTTATTCCCGAATGTGGTAATAAATTCCAATATCGTAGTTTCTTTTCAATATTTAACAATTAGTTGTTTCAGATTTCACAAAACTAAATGGCAGTTTAAATATATTGTTTAAGGCGTGCCACATAATGTCTATTGAAAAGCCTGAGACAGCAGGTGAAAAAGGGAAAATAAATAAAGGGGGTGGTGATGATTTTGTTACTGTGAAAATGACTGTGCATTTTGCCACTAATTTTCCTGAATTCAGCACTTAAGTTCTTTAACTACAATATTAAATATTTCATTTTTTGTGTTTTCATTACAATCATAAAGTATCAAAAAATTTTAGTTTGATGTGGAATTTTTACGTGGGGAGAGTTTCATATCAGTTGTTTAGTCTCTTGAGAGAGTTCAGCTTTTTCATAGCCTGTATATTAAAAACTTACTACAAAAAGCCAAGAGGGCATGCTGTGACGTGCCTGCAGCCCTCTCCACTTACCCTGCACGGGGGTCTGCTTGCCACAGCAACTGAACTCCAGTGGTTTTCGTGTCCTCTTATGTTCTTGTTTTGTGTGTGTGTATATTTCCTGGGATGTTATGACGGATTTGGAAAAGTAGAATGGAATCTACAAGCTGTAACTTCTAGTTAGTTGGCGTTTTAGTTCTTGGTGAATACAGTAACTGGGATTTTAACATAGTTGTTTGAATGGAATATTTACTCAGTTATTAGGAGATGAATGATTGTTTGAACCGAACTTTGTCCCTATGCTTCAAAGTTTCATAAAGCACTTAATGATGACTGATACAGCCATTAAATCAAGATGATTTAAGTAGTTGAAAGGGTATGTTTTTCAATGACTTTATTTAGACTGCTTTCAGCCGAGAAGGTATAGTGTTGCTGAATGTGTAACTTGTAGTATATCCTTTTTTCAGATTTTAAGATTACAGTTAATACATCTTCATTTTTATTCTGTGATCACTATTTGGTTAGTGTTCTTGAAATAGCAGGTTCGCTAACCAGTAGATCAGTTGTGCTGATAGGCACTTGATAATTCCTTTGGTGTTAGAGTGCAGATGTGTTGACCTTTGAGCCTTTTACAGTATGTAGCAGTGCAGATGCCTAGTGTGTTTAATACGTATACGAGTCCAGCCAATTTTTTTAACCTTGACTCTGTGTGAAATTGGAGTGTGCTGCAGCTGTGCCACGGCAGTTGTGTTGCAGTGGTGTAAATCATGCACTGAAGCCTGGATTGTGAGAGAACTATATGTAGGAAAGGGAAGGAAGGACCAGAGATGTGAAGTAAAGCCACGTGTGTTTGTATATTGTGAGGATGAAGTGGGGAATAAAAATTGTATGCAATATTGCATACTGCTTGATCTAATCACACTGCAAACAGGAGGAGCTATACGAGGATGTGTTGAAATTCCTTTCCAGAACTCATGCTTATCTAGGTCAGAAATAAATTTTCTCTCTGGCCCCAAATTAACCAATTCATTAGTGTCAAGATCTAGACTTAAAATGATATTTTACTTAGGATTTTCCCCCCTATTCTAATTACTTCTAAAAAGAAAGAAAAAGTAGGTGTAATTTGGAATTTAATTTGCCGAAACATTAACTGGAAGAACAGTTAAGGTTTGAACATGTAGTTGTGATGTACTACAAGAATAAGTGTTAGACTAAACTTTGATTTTTAGCTGTGTGATGCTAAATTATTTATCTGCTACTGATAGATATTAGAAACAATAGGTTTAATGAAACTATCGAGTACATCTTGAGAAAATGAAGTGTTCTCACATGCTTCTGAAATAAGGCTGAGAAACAAAATGTATAGTTCAAAAGTTTAGTATACAATAGGGGGTCAGAGATGATAAGGTAAATTAAAAGGATTACTTTTGTACATTTGGAATGAGCAATAATGTATTGCTGATCACTTCTTTTCTGTTTGCTTTCTGTTTGTTTTCTTCCAGAATTTAACCTGTAATATGGACTAAGTACTGAAGAACACCCCCTCCCCCCATTATGTTTTCTTTCAAAATTTTTATGATACTTTCAGCCATTGCTGGTTCTCAAAATTGTATAAACTGAGGACTTGACCTTTCCTAAGTAAGCACTTGTTTACATCAGTTAGATCATGTGTCTGTTTTATTTTTCCACATTAGTCTTTAAGTCACCATATTTCTGACAAACGAGTGGGACTGTTTTTCTTAAGAGCTTTTTGTTGTTTGTGCTAATTTGAAAGAATGAGTTTATCAACACCATGTGATTGACAACGGTAATACAGATTATTTTTTGGTGATAGATGAAATTCTGTCACACTCTCCTCTTCCCTCCGCTCCCCATTCTCTTTTAAAGGAAAACTACATGGTGATTTGGAAAAGAGATCAACACTGTCTAACTTCCTGTGAAAATCTAGGCTACTTATATTAGTGTTAATTAAGCTAATTGCTACTCTTCTGATTGGGTTCCAGGCTGCTTGTACAGTGACTTTAATAAGCTGAATTTTGTCCTCCTCCAAGAAAGGAGGTCTCTAGTCTGCTAGAGAAACTGATTCCTTTCAAGGTGTTTTAATTTTTCTTAAAATGACTTTGGGAAACCTGTGAGTTCGTGTGTGTTCTCAAAGGTTCTTAACTCACATGGTATTTTGAGCGATGCCATGTGATTTTTTTTTTTTTTTTTTTTTAATACAACGTTATTAGATAATACCTTCTTCTATCTTCATCTCTTTCTGTCAGAGAATCAGACACATGAAGTGTGAGTTTCGAGCTCATTTTGGTCTGATAGAATTATTTAATTTTTTTAAAATCCTGAGTCATGAAGCATTGGGAAAAAATATAAATAGTCACTGTTAGTTTGTTCCAGAAAACGAAAATGTTACTAATTTTACGTGGAAACTGTTTATTTGTAGAACTATTGAGAATTAGGTTTCTTAAATGACTGCTCATAGAGGTGTTTGTATAGACTTTGGGGCTATAGAAGATGCGGAAAGGCTAGAAGTTTTAATTGCACTACTAGCTGTCTGCAGTAATGAATTAACTTGCATCTCTCGTACACTGAAAACGAGGTTTATGTTTCAAGAACTACTCAACTGTGGAGTAGATAATGAACTGAGCAACTGTAAAATAAATAACTAAAAAATACCCTTTTCATTCTGATAAACCTGCAGTTCATGCATTGTCAGGCCAATGATTGTACACTTACTGTAACTATGTAATATGTGAACAAAAAAAAAATGTCCTTGGTTTAAAGAGCTGCACTTGCCAGAAAGGAACAAGTAGTCCGTTTATTGCTTCTGGATGGATTCTGAGGTTTTGCTTATTGTAATAACAATAGGGGACCCTCCCCTCCCCCCCGCCACCTTCATTCTAGTTCATAAAAGAAAGAATATTATCATTGGCAACCTTACCAGCATTTTAAATGCCTAGAGTTGAGTTAGTTTGAGCGGTAGGAGCTGATAAGCAGCTCTGGAGGTATGCCAGCAAGAGAGCTCTCCCCACCCCCTCTTCTCCTCCCCCCCCCATCTGCTGTACCAGTGCTATCTCTGTGCTAGATAAAGGCCTTCCCCCACAGATCAATTATCTTCATCCCTGGAGAGAAGCCGCCAAATCCATTAATTATTCCCATTTCCTTTGCCAGGGAAAGCAAGTGCAGTAGTCAGAAAAGCAATCTATTTTAAAATTTATTTTTAATAAATTCATCCATCATATTATTTTAAGAGGTTATTTACTTAATGTTCCATTTATTTCTGACTGACCTCTTTAATGTTAGCTTGTTTTAAAACATTCATCAAAATATACCTAGCGCTATTAAGTGGATTTCATTCTCTCCTTACCATGCACTTAGAACCATTTTTGTACTCATAGACCTGTGTTTGACATTACTGAACGTTGCTGTGATCACACTGCCACACTGGTAGGGATACTGAGAGAATTTGGCATTAGCAGGTAAGTCTTTTTAGAGGAAAGTCAGGCAATCTTCTTCCCCTCCTCCCCCGCCTTCCTTCCCTCCCCCCCCCCCCCCCCCCCCCCCCCTGAAACAGGAATTATTCATCAAGATGAAGCGTTACATAGAGAGAAATGTGGTTAGTTGCTTTGTTTTATTGTTTTAAATATGGAAGAAATAAAGTAAGACCCATTTTCTTTAAGGCTTTATGGATGTCTTACGATATTTTCCTTAGAAGGTGCCTTTGCACTTGGTGGATGAAAATATAAAATGCACTACATTATAACTTGCCATAGCTAAGTGGCTGAAATGTTCACCAGTGAAGCAAGGTTTATGTTTATTTCTGTTGAGAAGGGAAAAATGTGGCTATAGTTGTTGTAATATGGTAATGTTGACCTTTTACTGACTGCTGTATCAAACTTCTTTTCACGATCAAAATCAAAGCAAGCTTTGCAGCAACAGAATCTGCTACTTATGCTGAGAACCTTTAGCCTGCTGCCAACACTGCAGTCTAGGTGGAGGAGGTTGCAGAGCTATGCAGTTTATATATCTATCCATCTATATATAATATATATTTATATACATATGTGTGCCATTCTTTCAGTAGGAAAAAATAACTTCTTCTGATACAATTTTTTTCCTCTAACGGATATGTTTGATTTATGCTGTCGTAATTAAGCTTATCTTTTGGTGGACCATGTTAAGTCAAAAGATTGTTTGTGCTCTGAGACTTGACAGATGGCTGTGTGCAAACAATGGCCGTATACTGTAGTAAGAAAGTAGGGGTAGAGGAATTAATCCCTCGTATTTCATCTTGTTTTACTTATTTAATTTAGTAGTGCTTTTAATACTTAGTTCTAAATAAGACTGAAACATAAAATCAGTTTGGCCAACAAAAATTGCCTGGTGAGATTCTCTGCTTCTTGCTAAATTTTAAGAGTTTGTCAACTCATCCCCATGAAACACAATGCATTTCTGTCCCTTCTCCTACAAAAGGTACTTCAGAGATCTCTGAGAGCAACAGCTGGTAGCCCTCCAGAAAGTACAGTGAAAGCTAGATGTTAAATCCAGAATGGCAGTATGGAGCTCCCAGAATCCAGGTTGATGAGTAGTAATAATGTTGCCACTTTCCATCTCATCTGTGAGGATGAGTGTTCTGACCCATCCCTAGAGCTTGCAACAAAGCTACCAAGAAGTTACGGCTTGAGCAAAAGTAGATGTAGAACGTTACCTTGGCTCTAGATGGTGTCCTGCAGGACTTTTGATTGACTTCTCATCATTGAGTTTTAGGGAGATGAAGATGTTCCTAAAATACCTGAGAAACCAGACTATGTCAACACTGCAACAGCTGCCAAGGTGTGGTATTGGTTTTGTCTCCTAACTAGAGGTTGCACAGATTTTTATAATTTGCATTAATTCTGCATCCTTCTTTCTAAAAGTTGCCGTTATATAGCAGCTTTCATACTTTGCYGTGCAAAATATAGTCAGAAATTATTCAAGGCCACGCTTATTCCTGTTGCAGAGAAAGCTGTACTGGAATTAAGATCTTCAACTTCACAATGCTCAAGTTTGCTGAGGTGGTATTATGTAGTGTTATGGCTTCATATTATTCTGGAAACTTTTTGTAGAAGTAGATGCCAAGAGAGGCATGTGTGTAATGTATATGTTCTTTTTCTGATACTTAGTGAAGAGTGGTTTATGATATCATATAAAGGTTATGTAATCTAACTGAACTGAGCGGGAACTTGAACATTGCTGTGTTGTATTTAGTGAGTGTTTTCTGAAGGTTGAATACAACTAAAGGTTGTTTTTCTTGCTACTGTCTTTCTTGAGGGAATATTTTGAACATGTTTCTGCTTCTTTTGTTTAAATGGCTGGTACATACTGTACTGCCTTCTGTGTTCAGCAAAACAGGTGACGAGGAACGGCTCAGCTCATCCTGCCTACACAGCCATTCATTTTAATTAAAATTCAGCCGACTCTCTCTGCTTTCTGTATGATTTGTATAAATGACTGACTTTAATTTGACCTCCTGGAGTGTGAAGGGATTTCAGACTTCAGTTAAATGGTGTAAGTTGCTGTCTTTCCTGGGGTGTACGGGGAGTGGGAACTGATGAACCATTTCTATTGGAGAAGCACCTGTTTGAGCTCAAACAGAGCTGGGTGGGACAGGTCTCAGCTTCTTCTCCATTAAGCATAAAATGAAAATAATGGTAGATTTATGATAGTTATAAGGAGCTATCTGGCATGAAGACAGCCATTTATTATACTATTATAATTACAAGCCTGAACTTTGATACAGTTTTAGCAAAATAGTCTCCTACTTAGATCCTCTGGATGTGTTCTCTGGAGACTTGAAGCACGTCATTTCTTAATACTTTTTCAGCTACTGCTTCCAGTGTGCAGCGCTCATGAAGACATTTTACTGACTGATCCTGTGTAGATTGTAGTGACCTTGAGTATAGGAGAAAAGGGCTGAAGTGCAATGCCAGCTCTGCAAAGGCTGAGGGAGGGACTTCAGTTTAACTGAGACATTGCAGAGAGTGAGTGAGTGACAGGAGGGAAATGCCCGAAGCAATTGTTAAAGTTAGAATAAGTAGGATAACTTTGTTTATTAAGGACTTTACCAAGGTAATTCAGTGAACCAGGTCAGCTGAACATTTTCAAGTGAAGAGGCAGAGGTCAGAAGGASTTCTAGCTCCAGACTGTGAAGCCTATGAGTTACAAATGGACATGCTCAGGAAGACATGGAAGTGGAGAAAAGACTGTCACCAATGGTTGTTGAAAGGAGAAGGACACTAAGGTAAAAACATCATTCCCTTCTTCTGGTAAAATACTGAATAGCTTATAAAGCTCGTAAAATGAGAGTTGAAGGATGCATCCCTATGTGAAAAGACAGTGTCTTCTGTTCGTTAATGATTTTGTTTGCATGCTGAGACGGTCCTGCCTTTGTCAGAAGGAAGACTAAAATTACAAGCTGATTTCCATTTTAAAGGGAGCGATAGAGGGCATAGAAACAAAGTGAAACTCTTGGGGGCTTATTGAAGGCAAAGAATTGAAAAGCTGATTCCATGAAGAGTAAGGAGTTGTGACCTTAGTCACCTAGAAACCAACCTGGTAGAAAAATACCAAATCTGGAAGGAATTCCGCGCCCCCCCCC
>JAYKAV010000578.1:1587485-1624344 GCA_035582835.1 Phoebastria nigripes | reverse complement strand
TTTTTTTTTTAAATTATTTATTTCCTATCCAAGTTTGATGAATGAGGGGAAAAATGGGAGAAGTCTTCCAGGTGGCTGTCTTTAGAAATAAGCAAGTAGACTTGACTGTCTCTAATCAGAGAACTATAGGACTCATTGGTTGCTGTCAACATATGTAGCATGTACTATAATAAAGGTGAAAAGTACGGGAAAGAGGCATGTGCTGCAGTTCAGATTACCTGTATAGAGTCAGCTGAACAGAGTTAAATTCAGCAGTGAAACATGCTGAGGTTTGTCTAGGTGAAGTTTTGAGAAATCTTTCTCATACTGAAAGGAAACACATAAAATTGTTGGGTACCAATGTAAAGATGTGCAAATACCATAGAAACAAAAGAGTTCTAGGACACCGTGTAGATGTTTGGGCACTTAAATATTGAGAAAACCAAACTGTACGAAAAGAACATAGGTCCAAATATACACAACTGTGTAATGCAACCGTCCATAAATGCTTGATGTGGTCAGAGGCGAAAGTAGGGTAGGCCTTGTTAAGATGACAGCAGTGAATCATAGGCT
Source organism: Phoebastria nigripes (assembly GCA_035582835.1). NCBI lineage: Eukaryota > Metazoa > Chordata > Aves > Procellariiformes > Diomedeidae > Phoebastria > Phoebastria nigripes. The sequence goes on along the minus strand of JAYKAV010000578.1, from coordinate 1,623,792 downwards.
GAATGGGTGTAATGGCAGCTGAGAGAGAACACGGCATGTAATATTTCCTAACAGGAATGGTTATTCAGACAGATCAGGTCTCCTAAGTTAATTGGCAGATACATCCTTGAATTAGTTCTTTAAGATAAGAAAGATCAAAACATACAAGATTTGAAAATTTTCTCCCCCACACCTTTTCTGGCACTTGCTTACAAGAAATTTGCTGTGAGACATGCTAAATCTGAGCTAATGCGAGAAAACAGATTATATAGGTAAAATGTGTGGTGCTAGAGAACAGAGAACTTCTGGGACTGCCTCGGCAAAATAATGAGTCGTGATTAGTGAAATTCATCAGATAACATCAGTCTTCTGCAGTCTTTGAATTCTACCTAACATTACCAACAAATCCCGTAAACATGTATGAGCATAAATTGTGAGAGAGTGACAAGGGTTGTCTTGAGGTAGCTCTGTAACCTGTTGACCACAAGAAATTAAGCTCACTGTGCTTGATCTGACTTCTAGTTCCTGATGGTCTGTGGTGGCATTCTATATATACTTGCTTTGGAGAGAACTGCAGTGATGAAAGGAGGTTCCAGGTTTCTTAGTATGTGAAACAGTGACTGCTTGTTATCATCAAGGAAATGGGGAAAGCTTTTGAGCACAACTGGTTCAAACAGATTGCATTTGTTTGCCCATGTGTACTACTGCCATATGCTGGAAAGAAGTTTAATTGTGTAGTAATCTCTGCTTTTTCAGTTAGATACGTTTGGTTTATACTTTTGTGTTCAAATAATTTACTTAAAGCTTACCAGACGCTTAGAAAAAATATTTGATAAATAGTAGTTCTTATTTCTCTCTGGACTGTACAGACATGTATAGGAACGTGTACGGGAACATGTACCCCTGTTAAGCATTAATTACAGCACCTATGCCATCACTACTAATTTCTAAGTGGCCAAAAGACAGAGTATGTTGACAAACATGAAGTCACCAAAGGTTTTTAATTGTTTAAACGTTACAGAATGTTCTTACCTGACTTCCTATTAGATTGTGAATGATGTTGAATTGAAAGGAACCTGTGGTTTTTGTACAACAGTGCCTGTGGTACAGTTGGCAGTATTTATTTTTAGTATTCACTGTGGTAGATGTACATGGAGAATATTTTGGTGAAAGATTATAATGAGGTATTTGGAATCTGAAAGCATTTTTCAAATACAGTTTGAGTCTTTAATTTCAAAGCAGTCAGAAATAGATGCAGCATATTTTTCCACATCCCTCTGATATTTATTCTTTGGTTTAATCAGGTAGAACTTTTCATATCCTAGGGATATCTAATGTGATGGATTGCTTTGTTTTGACTTTCTTAGCTGTAACTCCTCTCTGAGAGTGCCTCAGATTCAATGAGACATAAATAATGTTTAGAATGGTATAGAGGAATGTCACTTTTGTGAACATTTTGATTTTCTTCTTGATTTGTCCTTTGCACCTGGAATCTGATTGACCACCTCCAGTCTGCAGAATTTGCCTTGTTGAGAGTTCTTTGGTTTATCTTCCTTGACTGCTTAAGACCTAATTGCATAAATAATTCTGTATGAATTAAGAGCATCTAAAACAAATAGCTGCAAAGCACACTATGTCAGGTAAACTTATTTTCATGAATCTTTTTTTAAAGGATTGTGGAATAGTATTTTTTAAAATTATTTTTCTGTCTGTTTTTCCCCCATGTTCTTACATTGGGAGATATTTTAAAGACCTGGCAAATTTCCCAGATACTTTATTTAAAATCAAGAAAAGAGGTTTAAATTCCTTTCTATAGAATGTTTAACTTTTGTGTTATAATTCAGATAGGTTTTTTTTTTTGGATACGGGGAATGCCGAAACCTCCTATTCATCAATATGAAAGAAAGTTTTCCCCTTTTACAGATAAAAATGTATTTTGTGTACTGGCTTTACTTACATATGAAGTGTTAATTGGAGGTTATAATTTGATCTACGTATTTATGATAGGCATTTAGATACAGTGGTGATGAATGCCAAATAGTAAGCACACGCATAGATGCTGATGTGAAGGCTTTTGACACTGTTCTCTGTTACATTTTCTTTCTGCTGTTTTTTGAAATTACTTTTTTCTGTAGAGCATCAGTGAAGGCTGAGTTGCCGTTACTGTGTATTGGAAAAAGCTCAGTGTTACTGGAATACTGGGGGAAGTATCACCCGACTTCTGGGATTTGACAGAATGAGCAATGACGGGGTTACCGGTGGTGGTGGTGATTTTTCTTCTGTGAACAACAGAGAATGATGCATCCGATTAGAGAGATGCTGACAAGTGCATAATTCCTCTATCTTTGCTTATATTTCCAGTTACACTGAAGAAAAAAAGAGTCTTTTCACCCAGAGTATCCTGTAGGGATTAATTTGTTTAATGTGTGCTTAGTTCAGTAGTTCTAGAAAAACTCATCTTGTGATGTGAAAGATTCCCACCATTTTAGTCCTCTAAATTGAGATGGTGCTGAAGATAATACGTATGGAATTCTTTTACTGCGATTCATTAAAATAACCTACTTTGGGAGGTTTTTTCCTGGGCTTATGAAAAATCTTCTATCATTTAACTAACTTCAATGCTTGGCACTGTATTTTGCTAAGATTTCTTTAGTACCATCTTCTCTTTTAGTCTACTAACAAATTCTCTTAACAAAATGTGAGAAAAGTGCCTGTAATTTTCCTTACCCTTTCCAAATAGATATTCTAGTATTTATACCATTTGGGATTTTATAACCTAAACTCAACCACTGGTATCATCGTCTGCGAATGTTACAGGTGGTCTTACCCAAACAAACAAGAGATAATAGGAAACTTTCGTACTTTGAGATTCACTTGGTTCAATATTTATTTTCAAGTAATGAATTCATGTAAAGTCACCATGTGCACCTTTGAAGAAGAAAATGCAAAAATCCTTAATTTGGATAGGATTATCCAAAAACTGTCTACTGAAAAGATAACTAACTTGGAGGGTAATTGGAATTATGACTCTTTTAAAAAATGAAATATATTTCAGCTGTCAAGCATTGTAATAAAACCATAGCAGTGAGGATTATGGGATAACAGGTTCACTTAAATATGTGCTCTGTTGCTGTGCTGACCAGCTATAGTGATTTAATCTGTTGGGTTAAATCAGAAGCTGCCAGATGCAATTACAGGTTTACCAGCACTGGTGGAAAACTGGGTTAAAGTGCAATAATTTCTATATGTTTTCTCCCACAAGTTACATTTATGTGCATGATATCATGCCATGGGCCTATCCATACTAATAAACGTTTTTGTACATTTTGTAAAGCATCAAGTTACCTGCAGATGCACAACAGAGGCATAGTTTCTATTAAGTTTAACGGATTGTGACAGTTCCTACCCTCTTGTGTATGGAGTGTCTATAAATCTGTTTGTTTTACATGAGATTGCGAGCCTTTGTTATTTTAAGGCATCACCTATCTCTGTCTACTCTATTACACACTTTGGTAACATTACTCTTCTCACTTTTATTCTAAGATCTTTTTCTTCCTGGACAAAGACTGTAGAGGCCATCAAAAGATGCTCACCAGGAAAAAGAAGCTATAAGAATATTTTCATATGTGTGTTATTACTACAGCTATTAAAAGTTTAATTTCCAGAGCTAGTGTAAAATTAAAGAAGTTACGATTAAATACGCTGCTGTGCATTTTTATCATCTTTTATTGCTTGGTATGGCTTCAACAAAGTTAATTCTGTGTATTAATGCAGTCAGTCATTTGTATGACAAGTCTTATCAAAAAGCAGAAAGACTTGTCTAGATATTCTTTTTACTCTTTTTTGTTTTATAAAGCTGATAAATTATGCATTTAAAACTAGATTATTCTTGAAAGTTAGAACTTTGCTTGTCTTTCATATGTTTTAGGAAACGAGTGCTTGATCCACTAAACGTTTTCCTACTTAAATTTCATAACATGTTTTGTGTTTTTCTTTAATGTTATGTACTGATTTCCTAAGATGATTTAGACATTACTGTAACTACTGCAGTTGATTATGTAGTTTGTCATCTCAAACTTGCTTTTAAAAATGCAGCCATTGTGTTTACCCTCTTCCTGGATACCACAGCGCTGTTCGCGCATGCTTGAAAGAGGTTGGTCCTTTTTGTGGTATGCACAAAGCATCACTCGCTCCTTACCCAGTTGGAACTAATTTAGTTGTAGGCTTATCCTTTCACTGAGTCTAAACATGCTGGCTCCAAAACCTGTGTGAAGGAATGTGTTTGTATGCTTTTTTTTCTCTTGGATGTAGAAAGGGGGAAACTTTCTTGTCTTTTCTTGATACCGTCTTGTCAGATTCACCTTTCCCCTCTTGCTTTTACTGGAATGTGTTTCCCTTCACAAGCTCAAGTCACATCTAGTGCATGCTGAGACGTACAGACTGTGGTTTTTGATGAAAATTTTTGGAATTAGATGGTGTTTGAACTGAAATATTTCAGGGTGAAAGGCCAGCAATATTTTATCAGGAAAATCATGAATGTAGAGGTTTTTTCCAGCCTTCTGGCAAGGATTAGAGTTACAGGATTTAAATTGTGACAAGCTTTTTTTGCCTACATTAATTTTAATTGTACTTTTCCTTCCTTCATTATCAATGAAATTAGAGGGGCTTTGCTGCATTTAGTTTAGATACTTATTTCTGTTTCACAGCTTGTCGTTTCAAGGTGTCAAATATTTGCTTGTGTCATGTTTGACTGTAGTGCCAGGCTTTGTGTTATTTGTATTTGTGTATAATTTGCACCTGATTCTTTGATGCTCTCAGAATGTATGTAATCTGATCTGTGGCTTTCCCCCCGCTCTTGCTTTACCCTTTAGGATGCAGATCATTTGCTGTCATTCACTTTGCTTCACTGGGATGTGAAGAAATGTGCAGAATTAATACTGAAGACTGTGGGGTATTTGTGCTCTATGCATGCGGTACCTTAAACAAGAAAACTGGAATCTAGCCTGAACTTGGCCAGTTCATGAGAAGAAAATGTTTACTTTGTAAGAAAAGAAGAAATTGTAACTTCATATTCATCAGATTTTTAAGTTTCTACTTGTTAACGATTGCCATTTTTTATCTCTGATTTTTGCAATGTTATGGTGAAGTGAGAGGTGGTCTGTGAAGTCAGTTTTCACCTTGCATTGACTACAGGAGTAAGTTTAAATGTCTGAGCTATTAATGCAAGTTGGACTGCATAACTTAGTGTCTCCTAGACATCTGTGTCTGGATTTTTGGGAGGAGGATTTGGGAAAGTTTCGAGTGCTATGTCAGAATTAGGTTTTGAGCCTTCCATTTTTCTCCATCCTGTAGGTTCAAATCTCTCACTGATGCTCAGCTTTCATTTACTTATTAAATGAGTAAAGGTGTGAATATTTGGATGCCGGTCCTTGGGCATCAAATCGTGTATTCAGGCACTGAAGTGGTAGCCCATTTTTTTGAAGTTTTCTGCATCAGATTTGATCTGTTTTTTTGCATATAATAGTGAAAATTGTGGCTTGCAATGACTGTGTATTCGTAAGTATTTGAGCAACAATAAAATATAGATCGAGGTTTTAAAGAAACTTAGAACTTGAGTCCTAAACAAACTTAGTAATTCAGTATTCAGCATGATACTGGTTTTCTTTGGAGACAGTTCTGTATCTGCAGCTTTATTACTTTTTGTTAGGAATTTTGAATGACTTTCAGTCATCGTCAGAAGGTTTATTCTTTTTTTGGGGGTGGGGATGCCTTCTGACTCTGTTTTCTGTGTCTGCGCTTATTTCTATACCACTCTTAAATTTTGAAAGTTTTCTAAGTATGTTAGGGTTATACTCAAGTTAAGTTAAACGTGCTAAAGTGTGTTTCCAGGTCCTGAGTCCACCTGGCATGGTTGTATGCAAACTGCTTACAGGGAACAGTCCAGGATCTCTCACTAGATCTATCCCCCCTTGTTCCCCACCTCTCTCTTGTGTGTGACTTTTTTTTGACTTTTTTTTTTTAATGTCCAGATTAGATTTGGTAAGAACAGTGTTTTCAGTGTTTTTCTTGTGATGTCTTGCAATGAATGGAATTGGTAGAATCACAGTCCTACAGATCTTCACCAAAGATGACCGTGAGGCTTCGCTGTCAGACTCAGTCTTCTTGATGTCAGCTTAATTTATTTTGTTCCCTGCTTCCCTATGTTGAAACATTTCTCTCTCATGTGTTTCCTCATTTCTAGTGGACGACTGTTAAAAGTGAGTGTCCCATTTGTTGAGGCTCCCATTGTAACCGTAAGACCTAGTGTCTGTTTGCTATATATTTCTTTTATGCCCAGTTTGGACAGTCTATCTCATGATTCAGGACATATTTTGTGTATAAACTGTATACAAAAGCATGGTTGTGCACGATAACCGTACAAAATTAGAACCATTGCAGACAGCATGGGAGTGTCATGTTTACTTAACTTACAAGGCCAGAAGAAAGCATTTCTATCACCACCGAGGCTTAGTTACTGAGTAATGCAGGTGAAGCAGTTCACCCATTCACTGACCTCGGAGGGGTGTGGTGGAAGGATGGCATATTCTTGATTTGTATTTCCAACCCTTCTAGCTGGAACACTGTGAAATTCCAACACCTGTGATGTTGAAAAGGAAACAGTATTATCACAGTTCCTGCTGTGAAGCTGTGGGGAAAGATCATAAAGTATTATAGTTTGTAGTCAATCACGTATTAGATGATTTTTATCCTGAAAATCTGCTTAGAGGCTTTTCTTTCTTTTCCTCATTTCTGACAGTCTAGAAGAGAAAGTCCTAACATATTTTGTATACTTCTGGGAATTTCATGCAGCTGAAAATAATAATTGGAAAGGAGTGAAGTTGTGAGAAACACAATTTAATTGTTCGTTATGTTGAGTTATCTGCTTACCCAATACATGCTTGCCCTGTGATCTTTAGGCTTACTAGACTAATCCCTCTTCCTAGATTTGCTTGTGGTGATGATTGCTTGGGTTTCCATTTTTAGTATTTGTAGTGTCACAAAACAGAACTGTCTTTTTCCACTGAATTTTCACGTATGACCCCAGCCAGAATCCATTACTAATGCAGACTATCACTTTCTCACCTGCTGTGCAGAATGGACCACAGGCATTTAGAGCACCTGTGCTCAGCACCAGCTGCCAGGACATCTGTATATAATTTATGGTTATGTACATGTATAAATCTTTTMATGAGTTAGAAGCTAAGAACTCTTGATTTGCTTATTTGCATCTTTACCAGTATGCTGCATTTTAAACTCCATGTTCCATAATATGAAGCTTACGTAAACTGATTTTTCTCAGGAACAGGCTCCTGCCAGGTATTGGCTTAAAACCAGCTCCTGTAACCACCCAGAAGGAACCAGAAAAGGCGTATCTTTCTAGAGGTTGTTTAGTTGCTGCCACGATGATATAGAACATGAATTAATCCACAGAGTTTTGGGGTTTTGTTTTTGTTTGGTTTTTGTTTTTGTTTTTGTTTTTTTTTAATATATTGTAGAGAAATACTGCATCTTTTTAAACCTTTTTACATCAGGAGGAATTTCATTTAATTCTGATTATTTATATTATAAACTCATTGTTGATAATAAATAATGACTTTTCCATAGAAATCCAACTGCACAGACTAAAATGCTCTAACAGATTTATAATGCTTTTGAAAAGAGATTTTCTTGTCTTACTAAATGCTGAATGATACTCTGATTCCAAATTCATAGTCGTCCTCTTAAAAAGAGTCTGCTGAAGTTGGCCATCACTTTTTACTGTGCAAGGAATGCATAGAAGGAGCGCACAGAAGTTTGAATGCACTCTAGTAGATTTAACTTTTAAACAAAACACTGGTAAGGTATGATTTTTTTTTTTTTTTTTTTTTTTTTTTTTTTTTTTTTTTAAAATTGTACTGTCTAAGAAGCCCTGCATTTGTGGTGATGTGTTATATTCACTGTATGTAAACTGAAAATAGTTAATGTGTAGCTAATTTTAATTTCTTATCAAAGCAGCCAGCAAAAAATAGCTTAGTGGATATTCAAAACCTCTAAAGACAGTTAGGGTCCAAAACCTGACATAAATCATAAATACTATTTCTTTTTATAAACTTTCAAAAATTGAGGGGACCCTGGTATTTTAACTGTTACACAGCATGGAAAATCCACTTAGACACTGGAACTGAGTTCCAATCCTTTGGAACCAAATTAATTTCTAAGTGGAGATTGCTGTCTGAGATAAGTGGTGGTTTGTATGTAATATGACATTGCACTGCCATTGATAGAAATGTTTGCCTTAAGGTTAACTGATAATTTAAAAACAATGGTTTGAACTCTCTGGTTTTTGTGAATACAGATGGAATTCCAGCTTCATGCATAGCAACAGTTATGCTGTCTTTTTTTTTTTTCCTGAGAATGAGACTAAAGTCTTTCTTACATTGGGGAGGATCTGAGAGAGTTAAGAAATCTATCATAATTTAAAAATATTCCATAGCATTTAGTAAATGATTTGTAACTAATGTACAAGTGATAGAGGGCTCTAGGCTGTAAATTCAGAAGTCAGATGCATGTGTGCAAGATGTGGGCAGGAAACAGACGTCTAATTTTTGTCTCTGATAAAAAATTGTTTGAAGTGCCAAACATCGCTTAAATAGTTACAGCTATATCCCACTGCTGGGGAAGTTTAGATGGTGGAGCTATAGCATCTTGACAGATCCACTTATAGATGCTTTTATAAATGAATTAACTGTGTTGCAATGGTGCTCTTTCCTGAAATTTCTGTCTATTGGGCAGTTTGTCTGAGGAAAGAATAAGGTCTGTGGTGTTAAAAGGTCTGTAAATACCATCTGTGTTATTTTAAGTTTTGGGTTTTTTTAATAGAGAACAGAGATATGAGCAGGTGAAGAAAGACTATTAATTGTTCTGACCCATCACTCTCAATAATTACAAACCTTCCTGCACTCTGACAGTACTGACGTTATTAATTTGCATACTTAGGTCCTTGTATTTTCAGCTTGTAAGTAGGTCAGGAAAAATAAATTCTCTGTTGCTGTTGGCCGTCGATAGCTTGTGTTAATCATGAAATTTCTGTCTTGGTTTTATAAATTCAAGATACTTTTAGAAAAACCTAACTAAGTGTGTGTTTTTCACATAGGTTGCTGGGGACCTTTTGCTGTAGAGCCTAATGGGGAATTACTGCAGGATAGTATCTTCAACAAAAGAAATCGTGTGTGTGTGTGTCTCAGCTTGCCAAAAGAAGAAACTGAAATTTCATATAGTCAACGTAGTGTAAATAGCTGTAGACTTCTTAATGTTTGCCGAAAGGCAAAGTTAACATATTAGAGACACTTAACTGACAGTATGTTGTTCTGAGTTAAATAGTGATTTGCTTCAAAATTAGGTTCAACAGTTTTGGTTCTCTACAAGCTGTTAATTGACTTCAGAAAACTGTTCTCCAATTAAAATGGATGGAGATGGTAATTGGGACTTTTCTCCATGACCACTGTCTGGTCAAACCAGAATGACTGCTATCTTTAGGCCTATAAAGAAGGAGGTGTCTCTTTCTCCTCATGAGTGAGAGAAAAGAACAGATGATTTGGAGAAAGCTGAAGCATGTAATATCTTTTCTTTTTTTTTCCTAGCCTATCCAGAAGAGATTATCTGTGATCAGATGCTTTATGTAATTTCAAAATTGTAGTGCATGCCTGAAGATAAGAACATGCTAGAAAATATTTAGGTAATTTAGATTAATTCAACTTGGTTAGGCCCAATGAAAATACTTGCTTTGCTATTTAAGGAATTCTTTGAAGTAATGTATGATTTACTGCCATTTGACATAGAGAATTTGTTAGAAGGAAAAATTCCCAGAGAATTGGATGGTGTGTGGGGGTGGGAAGCAATATTGCTTTTCTTTGTAGGAGGGTAAAGAGGGCCTAACTGGATATTTTGAAAGATGTCAGAACAGGATTTTTAAAAAATGAGTTTGACAGTACATAGAGGACAGGTTCATTAAATAGCTGACAGGTTTTACTGAGAAACCACTTACTTTAYGGCTTTGAAAGGCTAGCTGGAATACCAGAAGAGGGGAAACACACATGTGGCTTCAGTAGGGCATTTGTCATGGTCTGATGTGATGTTTTCGTAAGAAAAATCTGATCTAAGTGAAATGACTGCAAAACAATTAAGCACTTTCAAGGGAACAGACAGTTTAGAAGAATGTTCAGGGTTATGTTATTCACTATCTAATTGGAATGGATCGCTCAAGAATATGTTCTGGGCCTGATTCTTCTGTGTAATTTTTTTATTAACAGGTTGATGCTAGAATAGAAGAACATGTAAAACTTTCAGTGCTTCCAGGATAGACGGGGATGCAAGCATTTTGCAGGACAGTRCCGGAATTAAAATAGATGTTTACAAATAGGTGAAATTAATCAAAAACATTGAAGAACAAATCAAAAAGGAAACATATGAATTGCTAATAAAAATTAAAATCAAAAGGACAAACCTAAAATAAGAGATCATTTAGTTAGTAGGTTAGTAGGCAGAGAGGGAATTAGGGTTTGGGTAGGGTGTAGGATTATAGCGGACTATGAACATGACAGCATGATGTCTTACAAAATTTTTAATCTGGGATGGCTGGAGTTACCCTTTGTAACATGCACCAGCTCTGAGCTCACCCTCAGAGCTCGTGAAGGCCCACTTAGCTAGCTTCTAATTTTGGGCACTGCCCTTTAAAAAAGTGGAAGAGAAGGGAAAGCAAATTGTGGAGAGTACAGTGGATAAGGGAAGAAAAAAATGTTTGGGGAAGGTGAYCTGTGGGGAAAAAAAAAAAAACCCTGAAGGAATTGGAAGAGAAAACTATCAGCTGGCAACGTGATTCTCTAAATACAAGGTTTCTGAAAAGAGGACGGTGATCACTTGTTCCCTGTGATCCTGGAAGCATAGCACAAAAAGTCATCATCAGATGAGTTTGCAACAAAGATTTAAATGGGGTAGCAGTGGGGGGGGGGCGTTGAACTACACTTGAAGAGCTGAAGCACTGGAGTGGGCGGTCTGTGGAGGCTGTGTGAAGGATTGTAAATGGGACTGGAGGCACATCGTCAGGCACGCTTTTTAAGTCTGCTATATTCTGCCCAAGCTGTGGGAAAGGACTCTGAGGTTGCTTCCAGCCTGTTGTCTTTTTCAGGTAAGCAAACCTCACTTCACACTTCCTGTGTGGCCCCCTTAGCTCACACGGTCTTAGTGGAGGGATTTAAGTGAAATAGAAGGTAATATTCCCCAATGAAGAGTATCCATCTCTTTCCCCGTTGTGAAAAGACTGGTCTCAACAAATATGGTCATCATGTTCCTTCTTGTAATGTCTTTGCATGGGCATAACAGGAAAATCTCAGGCATACTCTGAATTTTACCCATTGGTATCTAGAATGTTCCTTGCAGTTTTGTGAAGTGCTATTGCGTCCAATAATTACTTTTGTTTTATTTTCAAAACTCAAAGTGAGCTAACATAAGGAGACAGCATATCCACATGAAGTTTTTTTGAGTAAGTTCATAATGCTGAGTCTCTCCTGCCGTAGTCCCTTTGGTGTGTGCATTGAAAGGTCAGAGGATTGAGTGCTGATATAATCTTAGACTGTTTCCAGATACTGGAATGACCAAAAGTGGCTCTGCCACTTTCCTCAGATCTTCAGAGCTTGGGATTTAAGCACTAAATAACACTCAGACACCTTCTGTCATCTAAAAGCTTAACAACTTCACATAACTTTTAAACTGTATGCCTCAACTGCATATTTTTGAAATCTAATTGTTTGAAGCTGTCAAAACATGAAGAGTTTATGGTATCTGTTGGGGGAAGGGGAAGAGTATAACTATGTACCACTTAGCAGAACCAAGAAACATGACACAGCATCAAAGCAAACTGCAGTGCATTTTGGCTATGAAAATTAGTCCGAGTAATGAAAAACGCTTATATACCTTTTCAAGGAAAAGCAAGCTGAGGAATTATTTTTAATTTAAGTCTATTCTTTTCAAATGAGGTCTGTTAACAGATTGTAACAACTTCAAAATCTTTGTTGGACTTCCCACATTTCATTTGATGCTCTCCCTCATGTGAACTAGCAAGGCAAGTTTTTTCTGCTGCTTATTTCAGAAAGCTGCACAGTTCTGCTTGTGATCTGAGTGTTTTTTATTTAATTTATTCAGGAATGTTTCATCTAAATAAATATGTCATTCTTTCCATTAGCCTATGCTCATATATTTGTATGATCTGTGTTTAAGCAGCTGCTTAAATCACTCCTTGCTGCAATATACTAATAATGTCAAACAAAAATTAATTAGACAGCCTAACAACACAAAGTAAACTATTTATTTCAAGTTACCCTTATGTTTACTGCTTTCACATTTAAAATCTCTCATGTGACTGTGACTTGGCCTCTTGCCTTTGCATGTTACGCTTTAGGACAAAGTGAAAAATCTATTTTCAGAGATCTTGTTAAATTAAGCATAATCCTGATCGTGTGCTTAGTCTGAAGCAAAGGAACTTATGAAGAAAAAGTAACAAAGGAAGAACGAGATAGCGAACATGTCACCAATATTTTGAGTTATTCTTAAGGATTTCAGTTTGGAGTGGTTGACAAAGGCAATGATTGGTAAAATGTTAACAAATAGTACATTTCTTATTTTGTGCTCAGCATATTATATTAAAGACATATTTACAAATTTGAAGAAAATACAGTAACTCTTTGGAAATGTACCCTTAATGTTAACAGGATTGTCTGAGATTTATTGTAATTAATTCTGTTAATATCTTTGCATTCCTGGCAACTTCTAAGACTGAACAGTCACGTGAGAACTGCCTACTGGCCTTTTGCTCCTGACGCTTTTGTAATACCTGAAATAGTTCACAAAAGATTCTTGTAGCAAATCCTGGCAGACAATGGTTTCTCAGGTTGTTTACTTGACCTTAGCCTATGGAGAATWTTCAAGAGTGAGAAGACAAATTCTTGAAACATGGAGGGACTCAATTTCAGCTATATTTAAGTTTTTTAGATGGTTCAATGCTAACAGAGAGTTCAATCTATAGAAATAACGTGCTACTTTTCCTTTTAAATAGTTAAAAATATATATTAAAAATTTGCATTTCTGTTTTGTGGATTCCTCTTGTCCTTTGGAATTCTCTGAAGCAGCAATTCTGAAACACTTTAAATTTATAGGTTTTTTTGTCCATTTGGAATTTTCAGTGCTTTCCAAAGGAGGGAGCTAAGAGAGACCTTCAGTGTTTGGGTAGGGTGGAAGGTAACAGTTTAAAAAACCTCAACCAATGAAACAACAAAAACAAACAAACAACAACAACAAAAAAATCAGTGTTCTAGCTTTGCTGTGGACGCAAATGGGAATTGCAAACAATCTCAGAGCTATTTAAATGTATATAATGGCAACCTGTATCGGATTCAGAACAGAAGAGAAACAGGCAAAGGCAGCAATTATTAACTGGGGAAGCAGTGGTGTAGAATGCAGTTGGGTGCTGTCACTGTCTCCAGCCTCTCCTTTCTGGTAGACTTTTTCAGTGAAGCATATGTTGCAGCTTCATGGGACTGTTTAGTGAACAAAATACAATGAACTGCTGTAAAATCATATGTAGATCATAGTGTATTTTTCATAGACTTTGTTTTGTATGTTTGGGTGCTTTTCTTCAGTCTTGGTAGTGGTAGTTTAAAATGTATGGTGAGTTCAAGGAATAAATACCTTCCATATATTTGAGGTGCATCACTCCTGTTAGGCAAAAAATATTTTCATATGTCCATATAACTTTGGAGTCTGACAGAGTGTATCTTCCATAGCAATAATAAAGGTTGCATATGGGATCTTTCAGGCTAAATGAAGTCTTGTCATAAGTTCACCATATAGGTTAACACCTGTTTCTGTTAGTGTCATGTTCCTCCTAAAAAGATTGTCAGAAATAAATGGCCGAGAACCTTGAGGGAGGAGGGAAATAAAAATAATTAATAAACAGTCCTAGATCATGTATTTAGTAAGTAAATTAATAGCTGTTTTTAAGTTGTTATTTATTATTATAATTTTATCTAAATAAAAAACAGTGGTGTCTGTCATCTACATTCTTCTGAGGGAAGAAGGAAACTTTTATAAGGTACTTTTGATGCAAGTCAGACTTGGGCAGTGTGTCTTTGCTTTACGTAATCTTTCATTCCTTCCTGTGAAAAAGATTAATATTCTGATGCCCAGCTAAGGGGGATTTGAATTTTATGGTTCCTTTGGTTTTCACCTCACTGGAATGTCACTTTAAGAATGGTAAAAATTATCTATTCTGTCAAAATCTTTCTCAAATGTGTGTGGGTTGTATTTACTCCTAGTTAACAATGTTACTATTTATTAACTATAGTATGTATTAGGAACAGTATGTTTTGAGAAAACATACATAGGACTGGGTGTCTATGGTCAGCATTATTCAAAATTAATGTTCTGTAGTGTTCACTGTCCTGTAACATTTGCCATTTTAACTTGTCCTAATTGGTCTACAAATCACATAATCTTAAAAACTCCCTGTTTCAATGAAAACAAATAATAGCAGAAACAGCTGTTCTTGGTATTCCTTCTCAAAATTTTCTGATCTTTTTTGAAATAATAAAAAACTTGACTTTTCTCCCTAGTAGTTACCTGAAAGCAATTGCTATCTTAGTGCTGTATTGAGTTTCTTTCGTTCAGCAGAGGACTAACTTATGTGTGACTTCCCCAGCTAGAATAGGAAGCTAACAAAAGTTTTTTGGAAATGGTTTCATAAAATATGCAGATGAATGTCTATTGGGGGGGGGCACCTTATATTTTGATTTATTTTTAAACTTCTCCTTTCTGAGAAGGTGCCAAATGGTGTGCAAGAAATCTCTTTCCAAAGTGGGAAATCTCAAAACTATTTCCTTTGTTAATAATTTCTATTAGAAGGTTGAAGGAAGGCTGATTTGGTTATTGAGGCTTTTGGTGCTAGGAAACTTTACAGTTGAGGAATGCTTTTGTGAACTTGTTCTTCAACAAGGGGGAGGCCATACCCAAATACAGTTCCCGTACTGAAAAGCTGATGATTCCTCCTTACTTGGACAGAAGAACAGACTGCGTGCCAACATGCCCAGTAGTCTTTAGCCAGGGAGACTTTTGGATAGGCAGTTCTGTCCAGTCTGGGAATACTTCCTGGGAAGTGAATTTTCCGGTGAGAGAAAGATGCTGTCTGTTTTTCGTGTGATGTTTCATAAGTCTGTGGAGATGTGCTGTTAGGTGTAGGAGTGCAATGAAATGCTGAAGTTTTTACTTTCTTTTCTGAAGTTTTGCTTAGTGGTATATATGTTTGTGAGTGCATGTGTACATATGGTCTAAACATTTTGTATGTGTATATATACGTGCACATGCACTTTTTTTTTTTTCCTTTTATTCATAGCAAAATGTTTACGGCTGTTCTTAAACTCTATTTCGAGTGGCTCCTCTTTTCCACAGCACAGTTCCTAAAATCACTTGAGCCAATATTGGCCTCAAAAAATTGCTCATACTTGCACCGTTCCAGTGACTGAGACCTCAAATATTTTTGAACCAGAGACAGAAAAATGTTAGAAGTGGCTTCTTGTCTGTGGATAAAAATTTTACCTACAAATAAAATGAAAAGTTGAAAGTAAATTTCCTAATAGGGCTATTCTAATTACTGTTTTTTAGTGACTTTGCAATGTATTTGTTGGTTATGTTAAGTAAAAATTAATCTCAACTTTGAGGTTATACACATTATGTTTAAGAGAGAGTGTACCCCATGTTACATTCAAAATACAAATTTTGCAGTTACCTGAATTTAAAAAAATAGCTTAGTCTGAAGTACAGTTGATATTTCCTCAAGACTTGCATAATTTTTTTTTCGTTGGTTCATTGTAATTTCCTACTTGGACATTTTTGTTTTCCTTACTAGAAAAGAAAAGACAAAAATCTAGTAATCTAATTTGTTGGATTATGGGTGTTTCTGTGAAAATGTATTTTTATTTCACAATTATGCTTTGAGGATCCTGTTAGTTCAGATCTACAATTTTTAATTAGCATTACTGGTAGGAATGGGGCCCCCTGTTTAATGGCCTGCTGATCACTTGTAGTTAACTAATGTGGGCTTGTAATCTCCAAGAGACTTAAGAGACAGTATTTGATTGTTGTGGTTTTCCATAAATTGTACATTTTGAGAATAAGACTGAACACTGAACTTGCACAGAGTTCAATTAGAAGTTGGTATTAAGACATTGTTAATTTTCTTCTGTTTAAATTATTGTATGAGCAACAGATGAAGTAGGAAGCATCATTGCTGCTTCTGCAATATCTGTTTTCCCCACTCTCTTCTGGTTTGTTTTGCATGTTAACACAGTTCCTCATCTCAGTGCTTTGGGACTCCGTGTGATTTGAACCAGGGTGGAGGGAGAAGTAAACATAGTCTGGCCCAACAAAAGTAATTATGTAATTCTACAGAGCATTTATGTGAAGTAAGAAAAAAACTGGTCTGACTGTGGAATTTTGAAGTACCCTATTCAGAAGTCATTACTGAAATATTTTCACTTCTAATGAATGCGTGGAAGAGAATGGGAGGGGGAAAGGATTTTTGGGGAGGGGGAAGTGTTTATGGATAAAATGTGAGATTGTATTGGCTTTGCTTGACAGGCTGAGAGACTGGGTTGAGTCTAGAAACTAGAATGTGCCCTGATGCTTCTTTTCACTTTTTCTGATCTCTAGAGATATTCCTGTGAGTTGAGGCAAAGCAAAAAAGGAAGGCACGCCGGTTGACCTAAAGGGATATGCAGAGATCTATGCTAACCTTGATATGATCAGCTATGATATGTAGTATTGTACCTATGTATGAGACATAGCAGAATTATTTTACTATTTGCGCTGAGTTTAAAAACAAAACAAATGCACTCTTCTAGCTTGGACAGTAGTAGGAAAGAAATTTCGCCTCTGCTGTATAGCATTAAATATTGTCCTTTAATATAGTACTAATAGCAATTTTTTTTCTGAACATAGATTTACAGGTGTAGGATGGAAGTATTGGATCATGAGGTGTTCTTTGCCTGTTTTAGCTGCTGCTCTCCAAGTTGGATGGGAAATGTTGAAGGACCTTCATTGCTGTATATGTTTTCATTACTACTTGCATGTTTTTATTCTCTTTAGAGCAGAAGTATCTTCATTATAAGCAACGTTTTGAAGCACCGGTAAGGATTATGGTCTCATCTTCTCAAATGCTATTTTCATGCACGATGCCATTAAGAGTATTATGTTGAGTATTGCTTAAAATTATTCTTGATTAAATATACTTTCTATTCTGCATTTACTATAGAATTCCTCAAATCTAGCCAGCAGGACTTGACATTGTAAGGAGTAGTTGCTGCTACTTTTGATTTGTTTCTTTTTACATTCTTATCTTGCAAAAACATGATTGCGTAAAGATAATAAAGCTATTTGTTCAGTGATGGTGGTGGGAATACTAATCTGAAATTATTGCTTATGTTTTGAGTAGTTCTTAAAGTCACTTTTGTTTTAAATGGATTTGTTACTCATCATTATGACTTTATATTTTAGCGAAGTTGAACCCCCACTGTCCATTGAAGAGGTTTTTTTGGAGGAATTGACTGCATTTAGTTGTGTCAGCATTTCCACTGGAAGGTAATACTTGCTGCACTGAAACAGTGAGACAGTTGTAGCCGTTTTGAGAAACAGTAACTGAAGGGTTTCTAGAAGGTGAAACTTCTGCTTTATTTCATTAACACAGGGGATGAGTATAGGAAATCACACATCTTTCAAAGAGGTAAGGCTGTATAGAAGTCAAAGAGAGAAGGAGTTAGTGTTCATTTTATTCTAGTAATAACTAATGTTAATTAATGCAGTTGAAATATTTTGCAGATAGAATTCAGGTTTCATTTTTAAAAAAAGATGATTAACAACATCCTGGAAAAAAGGGTGTAGGGTGGAAAGGAATAATTATGGGGGAATGTCCTTGGTATCCTTGGAAGGAAGAAAATAAGTGTTAATAGTAAATACTAATTCTCTTTACTCCATGGTAGAATAGAGAACTTATTAKCCCAAATAATAAGTAGAATTGCAACAGAAATCGTTCTCCAAAGATAGGGTTTTTGTGTGTGTGCTTGTGCTTTTTCTCAGCCATGGCTAAGATAACAGGCATATTTTGTCTGATAGTTACTGATTTTCAACATAGTGGGAAAGTTACGGGGGGCGGGGAGTGAGTAGAAAGTTTGCGTTCTTGTTTTGAGAACGTTGTTTCAAGACTTCCAATCACAAATGGATTCTTTCTTCGTATGATACAATATTCCTCAGAAATTTTACAGAGAATATAGATTAATGAGTGCAAGATAACTTACTGAAGTGTGTGCCCTCAGGAAGAAGAGGGGAAGTTGTACTTGCATATGTTGTGAAAAACATATGCAACTAAATTTAGCTCATACTAGCAGATTCTACTTATTTTGAAGATTGTTTGTGGGATACTTCCAACCTTGTATGAAAAAGGGCATGGGAAGATTTTTTTATTTCTGTTTGGGCCCCTGCATCTCCTTTTCTCCTTTCTCCCTCCCCCAAGGAAAAAAGCCTCTGAACAGAAGACAAATTATTTCTCTGCCTACACTTGTATCTTAGTAGTCTGATTTTAGCACCATGTCGTCATGCTGCAAGATTAATTGGCATATGCTGGGTTTTGTTTTTAGCCTCCTCCAGTTTTATACAGTAGTTAATGCTTCTCCCATAAATCTTAGAATTAACTGTGAAAGCTTAGCCTATTATCCAAAACAATTTCTTTCCTATTCTTTTGAAATGCAGCAACATTAGAAACTGCTGTTTATTGTGTGCAAGATACATTTTGTGTATTTGATACTAATACTGCTGGATGAAAAAAAAAGGACCGGATGGCTTAATATTTATCTGCTGGCACTTTAGAGTCTTTATTAACCCTTTTTGGTGGGTGTGCTGAGCTGCAAGTGCTCTGATTGTAGTTCACAGAAATGCAGCATCAAATTGACCTCTTCAGCTATTGTTTTCAGAAATGATTTCCCCCACCCCACCCCCCCATTATCGGGGAAGTTGAACACTAACGTAGGATGTATCATGAATCTTGCTTTGATTTAGTTGGAAGAGTATTGATTGCTTTCCCTTTCAAGAAAAAAAACCACTGATATTATAATTGCATGTCACATCTGTAGCTGAAAAGAAAAAAATACTTGTACRCTGATGCTCTTCTATGTTTCAAAGTATATAATTTCTTCTCATGAAAGATACTTTCTCTCCTGGCAGATTTTGCTTTGCATGTGGTGTACTGCTGCCTTTCTATCTCAAGCTAAACAAATACTAGTTAGTTGAAATAGATTTTAAGGATTCTAATTGTTTATAATCTTCTTACGGAGTCAGTGACCATAATATATTCAAATTCAGGGATTGTACCTTGGATTTCCAAGCAGTTAAATAAGGTTGTTAACTCACTGTTCTGAAGCTTTTCAAGATATTCAGAGAATTACCTTTTAACACTGCACTTCATGAAGCTGTTGGTATTTCTTCTTTGACAGCACGTACCCTTAGGTGTTGAATTAAAAGATTTTTGGCACATAGATGGTAAAAGGATTTATAGGACACTTTTTTTAAGAAGGTCACTAATGAACGCTGAGTTGCCATTTTTAGAGGTGACTCTCCCAGCTGCTTTTAAAGCTTATCCTTTGTCTTTGGAGTACCTTATTTTACAACAGAACCACTGAAGGTTGAGTGAAGTTTGTTCAGAGCTGTATCCCCTGGAAACATATTGGCAAGCATGATTTAGCGCTGCTTGTCTTAATCCTGTACATTCCTGACCATGGCAAGGCTACACATTCAGTAAGCTTTATCCACGCTGTACTTTCAGCATTTAAAGTTTGTAAAGCCAAAGGCATTAAAAAGACAATTTGAGAAATGAGCTTTTTTTTCTGTTTCTGTTTTGTAAATATAAAGTCTCAAAAAGAGACTATTACATAATATGAAACTATAGTTTCTGAAGTATCCTAAGAATCAATCTGAAACGTGAAAAATGTATAAAGTGACACAACTATTTTCAGCACCATTGGATTCTAGAAGTATTTGGGGCGGTTTGTGCCAACAGTACATGTACATAAAACTCATGTGCAGTTAAGCTTGTTCTAACTTGTTCCAATGACTGCTTCATTTAGGCAAAGGGCCTCTTTATGACCAACCTTTCCTCAGAAGGGCAAGCTTCTAAGACAAATTAAAAAGCTTCCAAAATAATGGTAAGTTACTCAGTAGAGCTGTAGAGATGAAGAGGACACTTATGTTTTAAAACCCATACAAAGAGTAATGGCTTCAGGCGGTCCTGCTGGCAGGAGGCATTCAAATGATTGTAGTGACTTCTGTCAAAGTAAAATGGGTAGAATACGTTTTATGAGGGTCTAATTATTGCTTTTAAAACAAGAGTAATGTGGCTGGACTCTGAGTTACTGGAAGACCTAGATTTCATTTAAGTTAGGCCTGTCCCACACTGGGACATGATTATGTCTCCAGCTAAAACTTTGTTTTTTTTTCAGGAAGGTGGACTAGGTATTTCAGTAATTTAGATATAATTTCCTGCAGTAGGGCTCTACAGAAGACTGAAACTAATTCCAAACCTTAGGGAATTCTCCAACACAGAGCTGGATTTTGGGAGATACTAGAGTGTAAGTGAATGTTATCACTTTGTTGTATTTTATGGTACTTACACTAATATTTATGATGGTACTACCATAATATTATGACATGTTGTCTCAATAGCTCTGGGAAGTAGGGGAATCACTCCTGTCTACAAAGAGAAAATGAGTCATGCAATAACTCGAGAAATTGCTTGTGATGTATAGTAGATCTTGTGGAGCAGGATAGATAGTCATTACATAGTGTCTGAGGGTTGTGGGCCAGGACCACTGCAACACTGAGAATATATGCAACAATATAAGCATATTATGACTGTGAATCCAGCTGTCATGTTTCTCATGTAATGTCTTAACCCGTAAGCTAGTTTTATTTTCCATCAAATAAATAAAAAAAAACAAAACACGGATCAATAAAATGATTATTTTATTGCTTAAAATTCTGAGTTGGTGAAAGGAAATACTCCAAACAGAATTCTTTTCCTGAGACAGAATCTGTACTTTTACAATTGGGATGAAGTGAGCAGAGGAAGAATGTCTGTTCCTACTGCATTTAAAAAGTTATTTAAGGTGGTTGGTTTTTTTCGGTGTTTGTTTTTGGGGTTTTTTTGTTTGTTTGTTTTTAAATTACCAAAGTTTTATTAAATGACTAAAAGTAAAAATAGTTCTATTGTTACTCCTTTCATGGAAAAACATTCTAATTGTTTGAGTACCACCACCCTTCTTTATTTCTTCCTTATGGCAATACTGGGCACTGCTAGGCTTTGAGAAAGCAGGGCCAGGGAGGAGGAAAGTAGGGAGCCCGATTTGCTGGGGAATAAGCACTTACAATAGAATCTGTGTAAAAAGCCAGTTCATAACATTACTAAGAGTTCCCCCCTAGATCTTGCAGTCCGAAGTTAAACCATAACATCTTCACTGTTTGCAGCTCTTGCTCGAATGCCAAAACATTCTCTAGAGGATGTTTTGTTGCAGGAAATGTGGGTTTCTGTCCATGAACAATTGATTTCTCAGAGTTTCAGTAAATACACTTTTCTGAGAGAAATTTCCATTTTTATAACTGTTTTCCTTGGTATTTCAGGCCACCTTAGTTTTGGAAGAAGGAAAAGTTGAGAGGTCTTTTAAGGATAGGAACCCCTTTGTTGCAAAATTGCTGTGATGGTGTATCAGGGAGGAGCTTCTGGCTTGCGAATAGAATCTAGAACAGGTTTTGCAGCAGGTTACTGAACTCCTTAGCACAATCCATGGCCACTTGCTATGGTCTTTAAGTCTTGGTCATTTCAAAAGAACTGCATTTATATCAAAGTACACTAAGTTGTTTGAAGGGAGGAATCAAATA
The DNA here is from genome assembly GCA_035582835.1 of Phoebastria nigripes. Classification (NCBI taxonomy): domain Eukaryota; kingdom Metazoa; phylum Chordata; class Aves; order Procellariiformes; family Diomedeidae; genus Phoebastria; species Phoebastria nigripes. The sequence continues at coordinate 1,601,772 of JAYKAV010000578.1, read as the reverse complement.
TTATTTTCAGTATCCTCAGTCAGATTTGGAACCTAGAGGTTCTAGACATTGCATTAATGCATTTCAGATTATTACTGTTATATATAAGTTTGTTCTCTATTGTTCCACCTTCATTATTGTATGTAAATTAGAGGGAAATCTCTGTAAAATCCAGTTTTCTAGATGGGATGATTATCCTGAAGGGAAGCATTATTTGAACCTTTAAATTAATGTAATACACTAACAAATAACCTTGTGGAGTTTCAGGGATAGCATACATCAGTTTCCTTCTTTGTTAGTACAAATAACTAAATCATAGAATCATAGAATCATTAAGGTTGGAAAAGACCTCTAAGATCATCGAGTCCAACCGTCAACCCAACACCACCGTGCCCACTAAACCATGTCCCTAAGCACCTCATCTACACGTCTTTTAAATACTTCCAGGGATGGTGACTCCACCACTTCCCTGGGCAGCCTGGTCCAATGCTTAACCACTCTTTCAGTAAAGAAGTTTTTCCTAATGTCCAATCTAAACCTCCCCTGGCGCAACTTGAGGCCATTTCCTCTCGTCCTATCGCTAGTTGCYTGGCAGAAGAGACCAACACCCACCTCGCTGCAACCTCCTTTCAGGTAGTTGTAGAGCGCGATAAGGTCTCCCCTGAGCCTCCTCTTCTCCAGACTAAACAGTCCCAGTTCCCTCAGCCGCTCCTTGTAAGACTTGCTCTCCAGACCCTTCACCAGCTTCGTTGCCCTTCTCTGGACACGCTCCAGCACCTCAATGTCCTTCTTGTAGTGAGGGGCCCAAAACTGAACACAGTATTCAAGGTGGGGCCTCACCAGTGCCGAGTACAGGGGGACAATCACTTCCCTACTCCTGCTGGCCACACTATTTCTGATACAGGCCAGGATGCCGTTGGCCTTCTTGGCCACCTGGGCACACTGCCGGCTCATGTTCAGCCGGCTGTCAACCAGCACCCCCAGGTCCTTTTCCACCAGGCAGCTTTCCAGCCACTCTTCCCCCAGCCTGTAGCGTTGCATGGGGTTGTTGTGGCCAAAGTGCAGGACCCGGCACTTGGCCTTGTTGAACCTCATGCAGTTGGCCTCAGCCCATCGATCCAGCCTGTCCAGGTCCCTCTGCAGAGCCTTCCTACCCTCGAGCAGATCGACACTGCCGGCCAGCTTGGTGTCATCTGCAATATAATACAAATGCARTTGTATTTCTGTTTTTATTGTCGCTTTGCGTTGTCTTATTGGAATGTCAATATTATGTATAAGATGAAAGTATAAAGGCTAGTCTAACTCATGCTTTAATAAATTATATTTGCTTGAAGTGGGAGATCCATTTAATCCCTACAGGGAGAGTAAGCATCTTTTTGAAATGCATTACAGTTTTGTGTATCAACAGTAGCTTCCAGTTAAGGTTAGCAATTACACTGATACTAACTTCATGCTAGACAGAATCAAGCCTAATCTTTCAAAATCCTTGTTCCACCAAACTGTTATGTGTCGTCATCGTTTATCTTCCACTTGACATGCCCTCCCTAATGGAAAAGCTGTTAGAGATTAAAGTAAATAGTTTGGGATAGGGTGGATTATGTTTTTCTTCAAATAATTATTCACTCTGTTTCCCTATACTCCTGGTTGGGTGATACGTTAGAGGAGACCGAGGAGGAGCAGTGAGAACACAATTTATTCTCTGTTTGGAGGTCATTCCATGCAGCTTGATTTATAGAAGATGCACAATATGGAAACACCCTGCTGCCCTGAACTTCAAAAATAATCAGTCTTTGGAGAGTGAATCAGTAGCTGAGCTATTTCCATGGCTGCGAGTCTGTTAAGCGATCGGTCACTAGTGACAGCTTGACAGCAATAGCTACATTGATTGCTCCTCCAAAAATGTTATCGGTAGTATTAATGAAAGTAATTATTTTGTTTCTGAAATTACTTAATTTCTTGCAGCAACAAGGGATAATTATTAGAAGTAATTTCTTTGCAGTAACACTTTCTCTAGGAGGATCTGGGGTGCGGAAATCTGAGCATGTAATTTTTGTTTTAGAAATAACGTATTTTGATGTGGCTCTGTCACGTGGGCGTTGTGCAACATCAAAGCAAAAGAATCGGAGTGCTTCTGTACTGAGATGTCAGTAGGTCAGTGATAGTACATTTCTCTTAATCTTTTAATCATGAGGTAGCTAGAAAAGAGGATCTCATGTTTTTATGACTTAGAATACTGAATAGTGTCACCTTGTCAAGAGCATTAACTTGCAATACTGTCAGTCCTTCTAAAAGTTTTTGTATTAACAGTAATTTTTGTGTTCCGGGCTCCAGCACCCATTAACTTGCAGTTGTAGCTATGAGTGTTCAGCAGATCTGGCAGTTTCAGGTTGGATACAGAAAATGCACAGCACACGATCAGCGAGCATGGGTGAAAAATTTTGTTGGCTCTGGGTCGTGTAAGAATTCTGCAATAGCTACAAAGAAAGAATCCAGCTGGCCAGAATTACATAACAAATTTGTTCTTTTTACGGTTTTTAATTTGGTGGCAGGAATGGTGGAGACTTGTGACAAAACCATTTTTGGCTGAAAAATTTAAATTCATTGTTAACCCAAAGCGTTTGCGTAAATGTATCCTCTTGAAATTCTAATGAAACAGACCATTGGAAACCACTTGTTTCCTGCTAGCTCAGCTTTGGCTTGGCAGTTTTAGGCAGAGCTTCTATGACGATTGCTGTGATCCACAGACCTGGGAGGYCTGTGGTCCTTCCTTCTGAGATTTTAGAACGGGGCCAGGGCTCCCTGGTTCACAACAGGACCTCACAAAGCCTGGGCTCTTGGCTCCTCTGGTTTTGCCCTGGCATGCTCAGTGCTCGCAGAAAGCCAGGTGTGTCCAGAAGCCCCGCAAACCACTGCTGACTCTTAGAATTCAAGCCTTGATTGTCATATCTTTCAGAAGTTATTTTGATTTCTTCTCCTGTGGGAAGTGTTGCAATATCTAGCTTCTGTTTTCAGAATTTCTTGCTAAATAAAATTCTCTGTTCCTACTTTTACAAATCCTGTCATGAATGAGGCAGGGAGCCCACAGGTGCTACACAACACTCTTGCTCTCAGAGCTGACTTAGCTGAGTTTTAAGTAGAGCGAAAAGTTAAAATAACCTATTATTCAGTCACATGCATGGCTTTGTTTGGGGTGGAAGGATGGGTGGAGCAAGAGTGAGGCTACCTGGGCAGGCCACTCAGGTGAGTGACGTGAAGTGCACGTGTGTTAAACGGGTCAGTGTCAGCGGGCAGGTGACAACTCCGTTCTTGGCAGTCAATCACAATGACGTTACCTTAATATTTGCAGACTGCATGACTCAAGTGTATAAAAGTAGCATTAATCCCAGTTATCCTAAATTAATTATTTTGCAAGTGGTTTAACTTCATGAATAGGTTCTAAAGCCATAGTTTAGTATAATCTTATGGGCTAGAGTTGTTAGAGTGTGCCTAGTGAACAAGATTTTACCATATATAAATTTGGTTCAGAGAAAGTAGAACCATTTGTACTTGTGCAGAGACACTCTCTTATCCTTCAGTGACATGTTTCTGTAATTTTTTTGTATGTGTAAGCTATCCAAACACTCACCTGCTTAGGGCGTCCAGCACCTTCTGCTATTTTAACTTCATTTTGCATTAGGCTCAATGTAGCAGAGTAAGCTTCGCTGCTCTGAATATTTTATGTTGTCACTGGGAAAGTCCCAGCTGGAAAGTGCTTATTTAACCATTTTCATTTGGACTTTTTTTAATGAAGAGACAGACAAGGGTGAAAGTGACCTACCTTGACTAATGCAAGCAGCTGACAAAACTGATAGCTTTTATGAAAAGTTTTATGGTTACATGAACATTTTTAAGTTTCTAGACATTTCAGTACTTTAGACATTAAGAGTTTTGGGGTTTTTTTAGCATGTGAAGTAATATTTTTACTTAGGGCATAGCTTCATTTACATGAACATATTGCATAGTCTTGTTTCATTCAGGTTTTTACATATGGAAACAGGCGCACAAATGCACAACAGCACAGGAACCAAATATGTATGCCTGGCTGTAGAATTCAGGGAGCGAAACTTTATCTCGAGTGCAATTATTGTTGATTTGAATAGAAATTGCAAAGCATACCAAGGTATCTAGAGGTAAAGAGAGTTTAATATATAAGCTTTAATTGCTTTTTTAAATTATGTAGTGTTGTCAGTCTGTTACTTTCCTTCATATTACGTATTCCAGAGGTTATAATTTTGTTTGAGACTGTGTTTTACTGGTTTGTTGTTTGGGTTTTTTTTTTTTTATTTTATTTTGGCAAGTTAGAGTTTAGCAGTTTCTCCAAAGTGATCATGGAAATGCTCGAATATTAGACCTAGTTATGCATTTTGAAAAAGAGCAAAGAGTCTGATGAAAGTAAAAATTAATGTGAGTGTCCTGAACATACTTCACTGATGCTTAGTTTGGAAATAGCTTTCCTGGTGAATTAGCCGTTTTGTTGCTTTTATTTGGGTTGAGGTTTTGTTGTTGTTGTTTAAAAGCCTTTCTGACTTCAGTTAAGGGAGTTGGAGAAAAGTTTTAAAAAATTAATTGATCTATTTTGTAAAGAAAGGAGTATGTTTTTTCTTTAAATGACTATGGACCTATCTTGTCCATCTAGCAATTCCACATCAGTTTTCATTTCCACCTGTAAAATTGAAAGTGTTACACATCTGTACTACAGATGTAACATAGAGGTTTTAACCCAGGAAAAAAAAATCAGACATGATAAATCTATGAAGAGCACTCATAAAACAGGTAGGTCCTCTAGGAACTTTTGGTATATAGTCTCTCTTAGAACTGCTTTTACCTCTACAGTGTAGAGCGTCTCTATACTTAGCAGGTAGGTCTGCAATTTCACAGATATGTGTAGTTCCCAATGTCTTATAAGAAAAGCAATAATTATATAATAAGTGGAAACATTAAGGGCTTTTTCCTTTGAATTTTATTATATTGTCTATATGATCTGATACCCTACATCAGTGGAACAGTTATGCTCATTTAGAAAAATGGCTTTTTGTTGAGCTAGCTTTTTAGAGTTTAATAATACTTCCAGGTATATCTGATCTGTAAAGTCAACCTCAGCCCTTATGCCCTATTATTTTAAGTACATCTCAAGGAACCTTGAGACAAAGTGAAAGTGTTGAATGATATTGGCTTTTTTTTAATAGTATAATAAAGCTTTCCTTTTTCTTTAGAACTACTTGTCTGCTTTACTATTTGCATAGCGTATTGACTTAAAAAAACAAACCAACAAAGCAAACCCACTGCTTTTTATGGCAAAATAACCTTCAGCAGAAGTCCAAACAGGAATTTGTTTTTATTGCAGAGGAGGATGGATGCAGCTCTCTTCTTCTGAAGGAGGCTTCTGTCAGACCCTTAAGGATGAAAGCTAAAAACCAAATTTTGTTTCCACACTACTTTTGTGCTGTCCTATACCACTTCTTCGGTGGCATTACTAAGCATTTACAGCCATGTGGCTCCCTGTGCATAAATTGGAGACAATGCATGGGTTTGCCTTGCTGAGAAGTTTTCCAGGTTGTGCAGCAGCTTCCAGGTCTACCTCATGCTTCACCACCTCCTCTGCCTGCTGGAGCACCAGTCTCAGCTCTTGCTTCTGCAGATCATCTGCAAACCTTCTAAGCAGATAGAAGCTCATTTGGAAGGAGGCGGGGCTGTGTGTGTGAAAAGCACAGCGTAACTTTTTAACTTGCCTCACTGAAACTAAAAAGTTAGTGAAGTCAGAAGGGCCTGTCTCACATTTGTTGTTCAATATGTTAGTCGCCATGGCAAAATTCAAACTGAAATCTTTTCAGACAGCCTAATTTCTTGGTGTCTGTGAACAGCTGAGATGGTTATCACTATATGTTGACAGCAGTTTAGCAGCTGAGATTTTGACTACTGAGAGATTTGGCTTACATTACTATGCTGTTTCATTCTACTTTTGAAGTCAATCATTTAAATTGTCACACAGCTATAGAGGGGCCAGGGACCACTTGGAATCAGCTCTGCAGGAAATAAGGCATTTAGCTCAGGTAAACCTTAAACTCCATGGCTTGGAGAAGACAGGGAACACCAGTTTTATTTTGCATGGAGGATGCAATGATCTAGTAATCCATGTCAGAGAGGAAGGCAACTGCTTTTCCCAGGCACTGGGAAAAATACGAAAACTGAAAGACTGCAAGTTCACCTTCCCCCTGCTCGCTGTGACTGTCCTGCTCTGAAGATTTCTTTGCTACAGCCATTTATTGCCTGGCATTCTTTCTCCCAGACATTGTCATGATAGTCCACGTGAATGGCAAAGTCACCTATTTTATGAACTTACTTGGATCCAATTATTATAGAGGTAGGAACAGACATCGTAGTATTTCTAATATAGAAACACTGGATCTTTTGCCCATTGACAGTTTCTGTCTCTCTAGAACACTGGGGATGTGTTTTTGTGGACACATGACATTTTTGTGTTTTCAGTCTCTGTATTCCTTTGCTTGTCAGTGGCTACAGACGCTTCTCCATAACTTGGGCTTGAACTTCTTAACTCAGTCTGGTGATGTTTTAGATGTTTAATTTTGCAGTAGTATTTATTGCAAATGCACACCAACTGCCAAACTCATCAGAATCAGAAATACTCTAAAGGATCTAGCAGTATTTTCCACTGTCATTTAACTGAAGGCGCTTACAGGCCTTGTAATTTGCTCCTTGTGAAGATGCCCCAGAAAAATACATCATTTCCATTATGCAGGACCAAATAATTTCAAATTGCACCTTAGATTTTTTTTTTTTTTTTTAAAGGTAAAAATCTGTAGAGCTCACTAGGATTACACAGCTTGTTAATTATTGAAACCATTTATTTTTTCTAAATTAGTTTACTGAAAGGCGATAACTTTTTACTACTTACTGTCTTCCTCTGTTATCTTTCTGTTATGCAGAAAGAAATGTTTCCATATATTAAAAGCTTCAAAAAAGGTTATAGTGCTGTTACACTGTTTGTGAAACAGAGTATGGCTATGTTTTACTTGGTGCTGGATTACCATGCAGTTATATTGCTATGATTACGCTGGTATCATCTTGTGTTGCTTCCTTGTACATACAAATGACACAAGCAAGTAAAGGAGAGTTCAGTTATGCACAATGTTGAAGCTTTTATATGTTAATTAATGCTTTATATGGTGTGTAAGTAAAAGACCTTAATTTAGATTTACTGTCTGTACAGTATAAGCTATATTAGGTATGTTGCTTTTTTGGGGGTAGGATGTTTTAAGTAAATTAATCTTTCTATATAACAGGAATTCCTGGAAGGTGAAGTCCTGCACTTTGTCACAAAATTACATAATTGTTTTTCTCCCTTCTCTATCCAATTTAGTATGGGGCAGGTTTCCATTAAAGAAAGCAGGTGTTCAGTTTGCATAGTCCATGTGATGTACATGTTTTGTAATTTACTGCTAAAGTGTAAATTAGAACCAATCTGCAGGTTACTTTTCCCTGGGAACTGGGCTCGGACTGTTAGATTTGCTTCATGTAATCTGTCAAATATCCTGGTGGGCAATCATGTAATTTATTTAGGATGTGTTTTAACTAGCTACCCAGATATGAAAAGCTTTATATGCCATCATCCTCTTGAGCCATGTGGCTCTTTTTGAAGGATTATCTTTAGTAAGCCTACCCAGATGAAACCTAGCCAGGTACGTTGATATGTATTGTCAGCTAGATCTAAACAATGGAAAGGATTAAAATCACACTAATAGGATAAAATATCGTTAGCAATGTCTGTCTGGGTCAGACCAATTCTATGCTAACAGCAAATGAAAGACTGATTTAAAACATAATTTAGTTGTTGTTATTTCAGCAGTGCCTAGAGGTTTGCTTGGCTTTCTGTGCATTAGTGAAGTCAGCCTGCTTCCTAGCAGATAGACACTAAGGCAGTGTTGGTTAGCGATGCCTCTGTGCTTCGTAGAGATACAGAAAATAGGTAGTGGAAAAAGGTAGAAATAAGAATACTTAATTTTAGTAAGTCTGCACTACTACTATTAGAATAGAATGAAAGTAGTTTGAATGCAAATTGTTCCCTTACAAACTAGCTATCTGTCTCGGACTGGAATCTGACAGGAGGAAGGCCTAATCGATATATAAGCAAATCTGAACCAAAGAGTGAAATCCACAAAAATACCTTCCTCTAACAGTGTCTCTTCACTCCTGCTGTTATATCAATTCACTATTTCCTCTATTAAGCCTRGAACTATGTTTAGTATTTTCCTTCAAATAGTAGGGGGTTTGTTGTTCTGTGCTAGTAATCCCATAGCATTTCCATTTAATTTTCCTAGCAGTTGTGTAACATGGCAGCCAAGGTATTCTTGTGACATTTATAAGAATTCAACAAGAATTCAGATATGCTTTAGGGCACAGGGTTTTTTTTTGTTGTGTCCACCCCCACCCCCCCCCACCCCACCCCCTCCCCCGAGTAAAGTGAGGTATTTTTTTCTTCACTACATTTTCCATGAATTTTGGAAGAGAAGAAACATCAATGTTTGAGAAACAGCACTGTACTTGGTTTCTCAGTGGGAGGCACTGTTTGAAAAAAATGAAATAGGTTACAGCAATGACAGTTATCTTCTTATTCATGGATGAGAAGCATTCTTCCACAGAGAACACTCCTATCTATGTAGAAAATCATGTAAGGCCTTTGTAATGTTCAGCACAGCATATCTTCATCCAACAAGTGAGGTATTTCTTCCTGCTGTCAAATTATTTTGGCTTGAGCGTAGCTGATCAAACTTCACTGGGACTACAGTTGCTGTAGTTAGATGTGTGTTGCTCACAGAAAGGAAGCTTCTGTCAAACTTGGAAGAGAAAAGATTCTGGCAGTAATAGTACCATACAGTTCAGGAACGATGGTGCTGGAGTAACAGAAGGGTAATTTTCAAAAATTTCATTTTGGCCTTTATCACCAGGAAGGGTGTGAAGGAAAAAAATTTCTTTCCACCCACCAAGTGTTGCATCATGGTAGCACAGAGTTTGTCAGCACAGCAACAAAATGTTCCTGTAATCCTACTGGAACTATTGTTGTTGTCATGTCAAGAAATGCCAATAGCATGACACTTGCGACATAGCCTCAGAAAGCCATTACAGGATGGTAGTAATGAAGTCATCCAAAGCAGATGTTTGTGTATATATGCTTGCATATTTGTTTTAATTAACCCATTCATTAAAGTTAGAGATAAATAAAGGTAGTCATCCCATCAGTAAGTTAAAAATAACCTTTTAAACCTTTTTTGTTTGGTGTTCCTATTATAATTTTTTGTTGGCAATGTGGTGGGTTATAGTATGAATTCATGTGTTCTAGAAGGCAGGGTTTCTAATTAGAGTCACTAAAAGTTATTTGGGTTTTTTTGGTGTGGTTTTTTTGGTTTTTTGTTTCTTCGGAGTTTTTTTATATTTGCTTTAGCTGATATTAATTCTTTCAGGGCCATTAATGGGTTTAAGGCAAAATCCTGGATTATTTCATCAACCACATATTTCTTGAGATCAATCATTGTGTCTCTGTTCTCTCATCATAGATTTTGTTCTGCCCAGGTCTGGTTAGAGACTGGATAATACCAGTCATCGGATRATAAAGCCACTTCCACCGCCTTTAGTGAAATTCTCAACAGTAGAAGTGTTTATGATTTGAATCTCCTATTTCTCTTCCTTTTGAGTGTGCAACTTTTCAATCCTTTCCTTTCCCCCTTCTGCTGCCCCCTTTCTTCTTCTCTCCTTTCTTCTTATTAATAGCATTTTGCCAGAGCATTGTCAGAGCTCCAGAAGATTCAGTTTGCTGGGTTTGAGGTTACTGGTCAAATGTATGAATCAGATACTTAGAAGCAGGCATTATATACTCCAGGGTGATGCCTAGAGTATCCCAGGAAGACGTGACATCTGAGAGAGGCATTTTGCGAGTGGAGGATCATTAGCTGTTGTTCTTTAGCCATTGGACTGTCTCCTTGCTAGTTGTCTTCTACCCTGTAGTGCAGGTTTGTCGTCTTTTCTCACCAGGAACGCCAGCAGGGATATGGTCTTATTTCAGGAAATCGTTTCAGACATCGTTTCATCTAACCCCAACTTCCTCTCTGTGCCCCAAGACGGTGCTATRATGACTATTAACTGGAGGAAGGTTGAAAGGGGAAGAACTCTCCAGAATGGATTTTGCATRACTAGAGAGAAAAAGAATCTGATAGGTAGTTCTTAATTCCCAATGTTTCATATCCTTTAATAATTATTTCTTCCTTTGTATGCATTTTAAAGGGAAGAAGATGAGAGCTAAGTTAGTGGTGGTTGCTAAAACTAGAGAAAAAACTAGCAGTAGCTTAATGGAAAAACTCCCAAACCACAGCTAACTACTGATCATGATAGAAGCAGTTTAAGTGAAGATTTAATCTGTTGTTTGGGGTGAATACATATTGTTGTCACCAACAAAGAACCCAAAAGAGAAAACGGCTCAAAAGAAGGAATACCAACACTGAATAGGTTCCAGTATTTTAAATCCACCTGTCTATATCACAGCTACTTATGCAAGTATTGATCAATAATGCAGAGATTCCAGCTTGTTTTATCTCAGGTTTGATGCCAAACTAGCAAAGAACTATCTGGAAAAATGTTCTTGCTCCTCTTCTCTTTTTTTCTCATCTCACTTCATTGAAAATTTTGACCAAAATGAAGATGTTACCTATTCAACAGGCTGTACCTGCAGCATGTTACTGTACAGCAACAACATGGCTCAGGTAGGAGGCTGGAAGTGTTTTTGGAAACAAATGACACCAATTCCCCCCCCCAAATTAATCCTACATTGAAATAAACTAAACTGTGGTACTTAAACAGTAATTCTAATGAAGTTAGAATTTTGGGTCATTTCCGTAAGTTAAGTATATTTAAAGCATATACTTATTTAATTTCCATAATTAATACTTATACTAAATTCTTTTTGGAGTTCAAGTCTGTTGAATGTTAATGGAGTTGCATTTACAGTGTGCTAAGTGAGATTAGAACTGGGTCCTGCATGTTTGCTTTGATACATTGTGGAGCAAAATTCTCTAGCAAAAGCCTTTGACTTCCATGTGTGTCAGTGTTGAAACCTTGCAGGAAAAAGGCACTTTTTATATGCTAGGAAAAGCTTTGTCTCTAGAGCTTGTACTGTTGGTATGTTTATGAAGTCAGACAAAAGGAGCTAGGTGCTACATATCATTAAGCCTTCTGGAAGAAAGTTTAATTGATACTGTATTAAAATCTTAGCTGCTAAAGCCCTTGAAGAAATGATGCTGGTCTGAAACATTTCCTGAATTATCTAAAGGCTATGAGAAGTACTTAAATTTTCCTTGTCTGTTGTAAGACCTAAGGTGGGAAACTGGCTGTTAGCTTTTAAATAGTCATTGTATAGTATACTTCTACTGAGGCAGGGAAGTGTTTTGTATTTTTATAAGATGTTGTCTGGTGATTTAAAAAAAAAAAAAAAAAAAAAAAAGTGTTTTCTATAGCAATATTTTTTTTCTTCATTAGATGTCAAAAAGTGTCTCCCACCAAGGACATTTTTGGTATAATCTCTTAAGTAATTCATGTGTCCGTTGGTGTGTAAGTAACATGGCCAACCAATTGCAATGCCAGCAGAATTTTAAAATGATGTTAAATGGCTATCTTACCATTAGACCAAAATATTTACCCCTCTTTCCTCTGGAATATTTTCTAAAATAAATAATAAACAATCTAAGTACTAAATGTATGTCACTGGTGGGCAAAGCAGTAAGTTTTACTTTGCTTATAAAACGTTGCTTCGTGATCTGCTAGTRCCCTTCGGAGATCTCTTTGGTAAAAAAAGTTACTTAGTGAAACATGAAAGAATGTTAAATGGATGACAGTAGAAGAAACAGTTATACTTTCTGTTTGTAAAATAAAGGTACGTTGGATTATACCCTCCATCAGGTGGATGGCATGTAAACATCATTGCAACAGTTCTCTGCATTGCCTTTTATGTGTTAGCCTTGCTTCAATAAGAAGAATATCATTTATCTTTCAGTGGCACTATACAAAGCTGTGGTGGCTACAATAGGAGAGGGTGAAGGCAATAATGATGCCTTGCTCCTTTTATATGATAAATTAATCTCAGGAGCATTCCCCTCAGATGTGGAAGATTTTACAAATCCRTTGTAAAAAGCAGTACCTCCTAATAGGAAGTTCCGAAGATCTGAGAAGGAACTCCAGGTACACGCTTGTGTGTTTTCTTGGTGGATCCTGTTTCTAGTTGTATCCTGATTCATGCCCATAGGGAGTCTGTGTCCCTAAACCAGGACTTTGGCTACTGTTGTGGGGGCCAGAGACCTGTAAATGAAATAAGACATTGCTCAGGTTGTATGCTTAGCATAGTGGGGCTTTAGTTCCTTTTTGGATCCATCCTCCAGCTCTTACTTTTCATAGCTTTAGTGGCTTTTCCCTTGGATGGGTAAAGACTTTGAGGTCTAGAAGGAGAAGGGTTAACTTTCTGAGGAAATATTACAGACACATGCTCTAATTGTAGGTGCTATTACGAGAGTAAGGCTGAACTGTGATGAATTAGGTAATTCCCTCTCACATGAGAAGAGGAATGAATTCATAATAGCTGAGAATTGGAAGGCAACCTTATTTAACAGGCAGAGGGAAAAGGGTCTCCTGGAAAGGCCCTGTCATAGACTCCCCTGGCTTGTCAAACTGTGTTTTCTGGAGATGGGAAGCAGGTTTGAGTCTGATTGAGAAGCCTTTTATGAACTTAACCGTATCTGAGAAAGTTGAACCATGGCAGTTCATCTTACTTATGACTCTAGTTCTCTGACCTTTACTTATTTTAAAGACAAATCATTATTGATCCATCAGAATGCTTTATAGAAATTATTTTATGCACTTCGAATAAGGAGCTTCTCAGAAGTAGATATTTTGCATTGATTTATAAACAGTTGCAGAGATCATGAACCTGCACACACCTAACCTACTCAAGTAGCAATGGAGAAGACTGTTGAAGGTCTGCTTGCAGGTGCTGGATGCAGGGAGAGGTACTTACTGCTGTGTATCTCCTCAGGAAAGTGGTCTGCAAAGAAAAGTTACCACCTTTGTAAATGTTTTGATGTATGTTGTTATTGGAATGGGCTATCATATTTGCCCTGGGAGGTAATACAGATGTGGTAGAAAAGCTGGAGGGGAAATGGCAGAAAAAGCTTTTAAAAACTGATTGTGAGCCTTGGTTTTGTATTACTTAGAGGGAGTGACAAGCAAGCCTTTTCTTTGTCATTGTTTTTTAGGGAGAAATGAGTCTGGGGAGAATGCCGAGTAAGGGTAAGAGTTGGGAAAGATCTTTTGCCTCTATTGGCTTTTGCGTTCTCTTTTGCCTTATGGCTCTCTGTCCCAGCCCTTCAAAAATTCATGTTTATTTTTATACCTATCTGGGACTCGCTATGCAAAGTAAAGCTGGTGTCTTCTGCCTAACGGGCCTTGCTGTTGTATTCCTTCTTTTGAAGACTCTATAGCCTCTGTAGGAAATGCATCTTCTTTGTCTTGTGCATGGTTTGTACGTTTTTAGGTGCTGACACAGTATAATTAAAATTGAAGAAGAAAGTAGGGAAGGCATTTAGAAACAGTAATTACTGGTATGGCAGTAACAAAATTAGTGGGAAGTGAGTATGAAAAGAGAAATTGTCCTTCTGTGAACAGCTTCAGTAGATCTGTCCCTGCCTATGGGCTTAAAATGTTATATTTGAGTTGCAGGACCACAGATGTACCTGTAGCTGCCGCTAATGATAAAAATTCTCTGAATCTCAGTGAGGGAATTAGCTGTCCTTTCCTTTTGAATATTAAATACTCATTAATTAATTGATCACACATTGATGTGCTGGTGTTTATTGTACAAGTCCTCAGTGTGGGCGCATGCATTGCAAGAGGTGCAGGCCATGAAAGCATCTGTGGAAGGTCTGCTTCTAGGCTACCAGAGAAATAGCCCTTTAGCTCTGGTGAATATATATGAGCCTCACTGGCTTTTTAGTCTTAAGCCTGCAGGGCTGTTAGAACATTTTGGCAGAACCTGGTTTTCCAGGATCAAAGAAACATGAGCCAAAGCTTAGCTCTGGATGCTGGTCCTGCAGGGTTGCAAAGGAAAACAAATAACACTCAGTTTGCTTTCAGGGTCTATAAACCTGTTTGTAGTAGACTAATTTCAAAACCAGTTTATAGTCAAGTAGTATAGGAGAATAAGTGAAGGGAGGTGTTG
>JAYKAV010000578.1:1548843-1587387 GCA_035582835.1 Phoebastria nigripes | reverse complement strand
TGTTAAGATAAGCATCTGAAGATAGTTACTGCGCTCAATAGTTTACCAAAGCTAGTACATAACAAATACCTTGAAACAAGTATTTGCTTTTAATAGAGATGGGTGTGAGTTGCAGAAGGATCTCATAATGCAGACCGCATGTGGAGCACGTATTTTGGTTTGATCTAGTGCAAAGACTGGAGTCTGCTGTAAACTTTGGGTCCTGGTCCAGGCTTTGATCCCATTCTTCTAAGATCAGGGTAATTTGGATACTTTTTCCCTCACCCTGATCCCTTGCCCTGATCATTCAGTTTTTAATGGTATCCCTTTGGACAATCAAATCCTCATAACTTAAAAATTACTATTCTGATTTCAAAAAAACTTTGAGACTACAGTCCCATCATTGAAAGTTGTTATGAGCAGTCCCACACAAGTGCAGTTCAGACTTTTAAAGAGGTCTCACTCGTCGAGTCATTCGCTGCAGCATGAAGACTTTACTTGAGAAAGATACAGAATTGCTGCATTGCTACTTTATAAGCTCTCATTGCTGCCTCAGACTAGGTTCTTTTTTTCTATCGTACAATAGAATAATGTAAGATCACTTTTGACCTACTGATTCAAATTTTGTCTTGCAGCTACTAGCCTTCTTCCTTGTTACTTTAGACATTTATTTATTTCTTAGTAGGGTTTTGTCTGGGGATGTGCTTTTCTTTTCAGTATTTTGGTGTTTTTACTATTTTTGAAGGCATGCAAATTTGAAAATTGTATCTTGTGACTATGGCAAACCTCAGCAGATAGTAGCAATGATCATATCCATAATCGGTGTTTTCTTTTCTGACAAAAGTAATAAAAAAATGCTTTACTAATTTCACACTGAGCTTTTACCAAAAGAGATGATGATACTGGAGGCAGCCTGATGTGCAGGTTGTTTCTTTGGTGCAAGTAGACTGGTGTGTTTTGAAGGAGCCCAGCTTTCCAAATAGCATTAGGGGCTAATGTTTAAATGTATGTTTAGGTTTACAGCAGCTTTATAAAGACAGAAGATAAACTGCTCTACCAAAACTATGTGCTTTGATTTTTGAAGTCTACACAGGCCCTGACTGCCACAAATCTCACACTGCCGAGTGAGTCAAACGCGTGTATCTTGGGAGCAGCTCGCCAGATAGGCTGGCAGCACTCTGAAAAACAAGTGTCGCTATGTACAAATAAATTCCAATTCAAATTCTGATTGTGTGAAATCGATTTAAAGTGAACACTGAAAAGGTTTCAAAACCAAAATGAGAAATATCTGATTGGCATACTAAAATCTTGGGAGCTGCAGTTCTTCTTGCTTGTTTCTGCTGTTGGAACCTGAGCTGGCATGAACTTTTGTTTGCACTGAATGATCCAAAGGAAAATAATTGGGTTCTGACCCTGCAATGAGTTTTGCATGGGCTCGTTACCATTTAGACAGATGGGATATATTAGAGTTGCCATTTCTTGTTTCATTGTAGTAATAAATGGCAGCTTTTTTAATAGTTTATGTTCATGAAACACTATAGTTTCTATGACGTTTCAGTGAGATTTACAAGCTGCCACTGAAACGAACAAAAACACACAAATGATTGTAAAGCTAAAAGAAGATTTTAACAATATTCAGTTTGGATTATTTAAGATCGTGTTCAATTTTGCCATTTCCCTTTCACTGTTCACCTACTTTTCCCATAAGCTTGCATTACTACTTTTTCTTTTGGGTGTGTGCAAACCACATAGGCTTTGCATGTGTTTCTCTGTGTGTGAGGGCAAGGAGTACCTAAACATTAGGGAAGCAATAGGGTGGTTTTGTTGTTGGTTTGTTTTGCCTTTTTTTTTTTTCCCCCCTGAAAGCTGGCTGTCCAGTGATATGGGTAAATGTTAGTATTCCAATAGGAATTCTACCCTCAGACATGGCTCTGAGATTTCCAGTGGTCTCTTCTTCCCTTAGCCTTCTCCTCCACTACTTAATAAATTTCTCTTACACAGTTCTTGCATTTAGTGGTAAGATTTGTAATTGTGCTGATTATCTGGCAACTCCTGTTATTGGCAATGGGACTTGAAAATTTGATTTCACCACCACTTCATTGTGGTGCTGAGCACTTCTGAGTATCTGGCTCACAGGGGGTTGCAAGGCACATAGGAAAACTTGCGTCTGATCTGGAGCTCTCCACTGGCACATCATCTCTTCTTTGTTCCGTGGTTTTGATTTAAACCTCTTTTCTGTGAAGTAAAGGCACGGCAGGAACAATAACTTGAGTGAAACAGTTCACAAA
Organism: Phoebastria nigripes; assembly: GCA_035582835.1. Classification (NCBI taxonomy): domain Eukaryota; kingdom Metazoa; phylum Chordata; class Aves; order Procellariiformes; family Diomedeidae; genus Phoebastria; species Phoebastria nigripes. The sequence continues at coordinate 1,585,120 of JAYKAV010000578.1, read as the reverse complement.
GCTGAAGGGTATGGATCTGCATCCTGTAGAATAATAAATTATTGGCTTTGAAAACAGTTTGCTGCTCTGTGAATCACCTGCTCTGTCTTCACATGCAGTGTTAAAGTTTTGATGCCTTAACATGATAAATGCTGGTATTTCTGTTAGTTTCTTATCCCAAACCTATATGTCTAGGAAGGTCAGACTATTCATTTCTATACTCTCTGTTAGTGGAACAGTTCCTGTCATAAATATCAGGTGTTGAGGAAAATGCTTCACACCGATGTGATGTATTGCTATTCGACTAAAAGACTTTCACATTCTATTCTCCTGTCATATCTCATATGTTAAGCTGGAGGTAAAAACCTGTTTTGTTTGGTTTTGTTATCTTATGTTTACATTGATTTAAAAATGCAACATATAGTAATGAAAGATAAAATGCACCTTCACATGCTACAGAAAAGCTGAGAAGGAGACCTTTATTATTACGTTGCACAAATTAGATACATGGAGTGTAATGAAGCAATTTTCATTTAAAAAAAAAAAAAAAAGGAAGGAATCCTTTTTTCATTTATAAGGGAAAATGTCCGTTTCATACAGAGTATTCCTTTGCAACAGGATCCTGATTATAGGATATTACAATAAAATATGTATTTTCCATTTGGCATCAATGGGTATGGGTCACTTTGAAAATCCCTGAAAGGTTTTTATTTTGTTAGTTTAATAAAGGCAAGTAAATCAAAAGATGAAGACCAAGGCTACTGTAAAGGTGGTTACTTATTTGGGATGGTCAATCTGAGACAGTTGAAAATGGACTTACTTAAAAAACCCAAAACAACCCTCTTCTCTCCTGCCTCTCCAAAAATTGGCCTTTTTGTGCTGACTGAAGTGGACAGCTGGAATCTCAAGTAGTGAGAGTAGTRAGTGAGAGTAGAGAGTGTCATAAGAGAAAATGTCCACTATTTGGCTAAATATGTAAGTACACAGAATGGGAGTAGAGAAATTTTAAGTAAAATTAATGCATCCTTGCTTTGAAATGTGGAATATTTTGTTACATATGACTCTGGTGGGAAATTTTGTATGCTCTTTTGGCCTGTGGAAATAAGACTATTGAAGAAGTATGCCTTTTTATGTCAGAATACTTGGGTCCTTGTTAACCATTTGACTCCATAAACTCCTGTTGGAGATTTATCTAGATACAAGAGCCATCTGTCCTCAATAGAAAGTAATTGAACTATCTTAAATTAATGTTTTGAGTACGATGGTTGAATGGACCATGATTAGCTTGGTCCCCTATGGATGGAAAGCTTTATGGCTTTTTACTTGCTCGAAATAAATCCAGCCTTTTTCATAAATATATATTTAGTGTGCCACTGGTAGCACTATAGATATATCAAATAGTAAATACAATGTGCTATTCATATGAGAAATATTTGGGGGAATGTATTTATTTGAGTCTTTGACACTTAACACAATATAGGGGGTACTGTTTGGAGGTAGGCTTTTACTGTTGAGAGAAAATGTAATTATAAAAGTCTGCTAAGATTGAAAATATTACAAATTTTGTTGCTTTTTGCCATGGCAATTTGTACTTATGGTTTTCTTTTAAACAACTTCAGCAGTTTCGTGCTTTTTGGTTTAAAGAAAAAAAAAAAGTTACACCTCAAAACCGAATACAGATAAATCAAGCTGTTTATTTTAACTTACTCTTTCCTTTTTGTTTCAAAATGCTTTTTATTTTTTAAGACAGACTTTTGCCTAAGCTCAACTGTTGAAGTCGAAGTCTATTCTGTTCCTAAGAAGAAAAATGGACAGCAGTGGGAGAGAAGTGGGAAAAAATAAAAAACAAAACAGGCAAAAGCTGTTTCTGTGGTGCCTGCAGCTCAGCTGCTGAAGGGCTGTGGGCAAAGCACATGGCACATGACCTAACTGCTGAACCTCGATCCCCCCCAACCCACCTCTTTTGGCTGAGGACAAATCATGGTTCTTGAATGTTGTCTTTGGCCCATCTGTGGAAGCAAAATTCACCAGCAGCATGCTGCTCTTGGGCAGGTTTTATTCCGCAAAACTGGTCATAGCTAAGTATCATGAATAGAGGTGTTTCCCAGTTACCAGACGTAAATTATAATGGAGTTACAGAAAAGTAGGTGACTTTTGGTGGAGGTAAAGAAAGGCTTTGCATTGTTTTTCAGTGGTAGCTTCTAGTGGTGGTAGAGCTATTTGCTGCTTGAAAAAGCAACTATTCAGATTTTTTTTGTAACCTTATTAAGAAGCTGGAGCAATGGCTTTTGTGGTACTGTTGCAGATGTCTGAAGAGTCTTCTTCAGTTCAAGCAGTAAATAAAGCCAGATTGCAAAACAAAACATTGCTTGTGTTGCACATTATATATGCTAGAATACCTGCGAGTAGAGCTTTTTTCATGGCTCATTAACTGAGGAAACGGTGACAGCAATGGGTAAAGGCTTTGAATTGTTATCTGGAGGGATCCATATGGGGAAACCTGGAATAATAATGATGCCAGTACCCATAGGTAATACCTAGTAACACCAACATAAGCAGCATTCGTATTGGTTCTAGTCTGTTTTGTGGACAACTACTGGTTACAGGTTTTTTACTTGCTGAAAGCCTGATACATTTCTACCTTTGCAAACAGTTATTGAAAAGTAGTGCTAATGTTTTGCCAACTTTTATTTGTTGGCTCACTTCTTGTTGAAAGGAATAGTAATCATGATTTATATTGCTTTCCAGCTTCATTAGTTTGGCATGTGGGTACTCATTGTGTAAAGTTAAATATTTGGCATCAATTGAAATTTACATAATCTTGATGCATTTTCATCATGTAATCATCACTGATGTGGTAAATGTTTCTGAGCATTCTGTGCAAGACTTTGCAAGATTCTCATGCACTTGGCTTGGCCATATTTGTGCATGCTGAAGCCACTGAGGATCTAGATGTTGATGATCTCAAGTCAGGGTCAAAAATCTCAAAAAAATTTAATACATCACTTACAATTAATTACATCACACCTCACACAATTGAATACATCTGCATTTATTCTGTGCATGACATGTTTTACAAAAAAGTTATTTAAGACCTCCAAAAGACTTTATGAATAGTATTTTTGCATGTATTTGCATTTAATATGTCTCATCTCTGGTACAACTGAAATCATGTTACATTTCCTTTCGTTGATGGCAGTGGTTTTATTCCCTTGGATCCCCCTTCCATTTTCTCTTGTCAAAAGGCACACTTTATCAGAGAAGGAAGATAAATATAGTACAGTGTTATAACCTTTAAAACAGTCTTGTCTTATGTCTGTATTTCCTCAAGTGTTTGTTCACATGCTTAGAAATTATCTTGAACAACCAATTTATTCTATGTACTCTAAACTAGTGTTGTTTCCCCTGCACAGAAACACAGTCAGTAAAAAAACAGATCTCTAATCCATAATAAGGGTTGGTTTGTTTGTTTGTTTTTTAACCTAGAAAATTTACAGAGGTTAGCAAAACCCCTTGTCACAGAAAATTTCACGTGAAATGTATTCTAATAGTTGTGAAAATACTGGTGACTAATGGGTATCAGGTAGGTAATTACCAGGAAACTAAACTAGCATGATCATCCTTTATGCTACTACCCTGGGGAATAAACTTGATTTTGCCTCTGTTTGGCTATCCTTTTGCGATATAGTAACTTCTAGCAGACTGCATCTTCTATTTGCACGTGCTCCTTGATCCTGCCCATAAAACTCCTACTGCCGAGGGGAAGCAGTACAGTCGGCCTAGTTTTGGCCTCTCGGAACACATGGGGAATGCACCTCCTGAGACCATAATGTGTTTTGAGGGCAGAGTAGACAGGAGATGGAACGGGAGACTTCATAAAAGGCACTGTAGCCTGCTCTGCTCCTGGATCCTATAGATAAGTGGGCTGGAAGCAACGCCGTTGGTTGCAAAGTGCTTTCTGTGGCAGGTGACGAGTCCCCAGAGGGAGATCCTGCCAGCGCCGTGTTGCTGTAGGAAGAGGTGCGACGTCACGTCGAGGCCTGGCCAGGAGAAGCCAGTTTATCAAGGCAGAATTTTTCTGGATCTGTGTGTGGGTGGCTTCCTGCTGGAGCCTAAGAGCTGTCAACATTGCCTTTTTGTGACAATAGTGTGGGGGAAAGCTATGCAGGAGAAGCCTTGAAGAGCTAAGAAATGTTTTAAAATACTGCCCTTCCCTCATGCTTCGCTGAAAGACCACTGTTTTGCCTTTAATAGAAGAGAGATTATAATCACTTGGTTTTTAAAAAGAGTATTTGGTGGTGTGCTCCAGTGAATTCTTTTAGGAAGAGCTTGCAGGGACCTAGGCACCTTAAAATACTGGTAACAAAACAATATTCCTCCAAACAGCTCTTGTAAGTATTCTTTCAAAAGTCCAGCCACAGTAAAAGGAATAGTTTAGGAATACAGTTAACTGTCAACTACGAGAAAAATTTTCACTGGCATCTCATCATTACATTTTAATTGATAAAATGGCCTGTTGTCTGCTTTGTAATCAAAAGAATTCATCTTGAACCACTTCTGTATGTGCCATGAAAATAATTTCTGTATTTTAGTTAAAGAAAATTTAATTGATTGCTGCTTTTGAGTCATAGGCATTAATAAACAGGCAAAGCGTAACATGTCTTGCATAAAAAGCCAACAGATTAATTTGCAGAGAAATCTGTGTCAGATGCTTCTTGCCATACATAATGTCTTAGTATGAGGACGTACAAAATTTTTGCAAATTGTCATTATGGTCCCATCGTTATTCACATACTCCAAAACTACCTTGTTTGTTATTGTTGTTATTATTGAGAAAACTGCTGCTGTAAAGAAACTGTAAAAGCTGCAAGATCAGAGGAAGTATTCAGACATACCTAATCTTCTGCAAATTTTTGTATCTTTCTACAATAGCAAATACCACCTTATCAGGATTATAATCCTGTTCCTTGTAAGCATTGTTGCTTTAAATTAGACCAGAAATAATTTGAGAATAATTCTGCCTATGCTACTTTGGAACTTCAATAGGCAGTTTTCAGTCTGCCCTGACCAAAATTCTTTGTTGGTGACATCAAGGCAGAAAAAAGAAGGGAAGGAAAGGAAAAAGAAAAGGAAAGATAATGACATCTAAGTATTATGCTTCTGGTTGGGGATAGAGGTGATTCATCGGGCTTATTTCTGTTTATTTGCACTGTTTTTCTGATCTGTATCAAGAAAACTCTGGAACTCTTTCTTTAGAAATAGAGAAAACAACAACAATAAACAACAAATGTTGAGGGAGGTGGTTAAATGCTAATAACTCCAGGAACTCTGATTGAGATTGTTGTTAAAGACAGACAGTTCGACATTCTTCTTCTTGTCCTCATAGGCTTTACCTGTAATATTTCTTTACTTTCCTGATAAGTATGTATCAGCTTATAAACTTCATGCCAGAATTCTTGTTAATAACCGACTGAATGTGCTGCAGAAGCAATGCTTGTTCCCTTCAAGGAGGGGAAATTCTTTTTTCTCCTTGAACTAGAGGGGTCAAAATCAGCCAACACACAATTGAAAGCTATATTGGAGCTGCATTTGTGTATGACAGTTACTATATTTATAACATGAACAGAATGATAATACTCCTTTGGCCAGCAGAATGCATTATCTACAGATCATTGTGATGACATTGGGATATATCTGTGTGTTTCATTTCTCTATCCTTTCATTTCTGAAGGAGTTCTAATATATCAGCAGTCGTTAATGTTCAGTGTTTCATACCTCTGGACAGCAATTTAGTTGGTGCAAATCCTCTGGTAGCCTATATTTCTTTTTACCTTTTTTTTTTTTTTTTTTTTTTTTTTTTTTTTTTTTTTTTTTTTTTTTTTTTTTTTTTTTTTTTTTTTTTTTTTTTTTACTTCTGTAAGAGTGGTATGTGGTACAGGACTACAGTGGCAAGATACCTTGCAATAGTTCAAGTTGTAGCACGTGTAATTCCTAACAATTTGTAATGAATAATTATGTGTATGGTTACTATAAGTGATGGGAAAACCAGCTATGACAACTCCATTGAACTTAGTTTAAGAAAATGCTGGAGGGTATCTTTCCATAAATAATGTTGTCACCATACTTTTCTGGTGCTTTGGAAGACCTTAACAGAGAAAATAAATTAATTTGTGGGTAGAACTTTGTCAGAAAAACAGTTTAACCACGGTTGTGTGAACAGGGAGGTGTAAATCCTTTCTCAAATCCAGAATGTTTGGATGCACCTAATGGATGTGCTCAGATTACTTTCTAGGAACTCTTTTAATCACTCCTTCAGTGATCCTGAACTTTTGGTGCAGGCAGGCGTCTTAATTTGATGAATAAACCTACTGTGAAAATGCCCCATTATGTCTACAATGCAAGTGGGATGGTAAGTAGAGGTAGCTGAGCTACCTCCAGGACCAGCAATAAAACAATTTTGTTATCGAGTATAAATTACTCTGAAACAGCACTACAGAAGCGTGTCTGTGCTTTTACTGGGACTCGAGCTCAGATCTTCCCACAGCACTGCACTGTGCCCAGCAGACAGGCACTTGTACCCTACCCTCGAACTATGTATATGAGTAAAATAAAAAGGTGTGTTAAAGCATTGTGTGAAATGGTGGAGGTGCTGCTAGTTTTCTAAATCACAGTAGGATGCTTACAGTTAGGATCTGCCTGCCTGGCAAACTGCTGTAATTTCAGTGTTTTATAGCTCTTTCCTGTGAGAAGATCTTTAGCTAAGCTGCAGGTTATCCCTTGGCAGGACTTGACTATGGATATGACCTTTATACAGCAGGATGCATGCTATACTAGCCAGCAAAACTAAATGAGAACAGAATTATAGCCCTTTTTCTTTTGAGGGTTGACTTAAAGTGTATGCACAGTTTTCTCTAGTGGTTGAGAGAGATTCTCTCAAATGGAATGCAGTTATTTTCCCGTGCACATCAGCTGAGAATCTTCCTAATGATATTCAGGTAAAAAAGAAGCAGAAGGAAGCACAAAAAAGAAAATTCTTGTTATCCTTTAATATTTGAAAAAGTAGTAGTATGATAAAAATTCACTAATAGCATAGCCCATCCTATGATGCAGTCAGAATCACAGATGTCCTTGCGAACGTCTGGTATAACAGCAAGCAGAGCAGTAGATTAAACCTATTTTCTTTGCATTACTAAAAAGGTTAACAGTCTTGCYAGACAGTTTGGTAGGTTTAATATTAAGGTTGATTAATCTTTCTTACATGAAGCTTGCAGTACTATGAGCTTTTGAGATAATTTTGTGATTTAAGCACGCGCTGAACCGCTGTGTTAAACTTACTGCAGTCCTTTATAGTAAAAGAAGATTGCAGAAATTAGTCCTTTCTGTATACATGGAGCAGTCTGGCAGCATTGGGAGGGGACAAGAGAGTGATGTATTGCTAAGCAAATCTTTGAAGCTCTTGAAGAAATGTACTTTACTCAGCATCATTTGGGGAGGGTAACTTCTTTCCCCCTTGTATTAATTCTCTCTTAAATGTGTATTTTAATGAAAAACCTTGAAAACTGCTTTTGACTAGATTATTATGAAAATACTTCATAATTCTCTCGTTTTTTTCTTTTTCTTCAGTCGGTCATTTATATTCTGCACAGACTAGAATAGCACTGTGCGGGGAGCACTTAAATAGGAAGAAGATATTTGTCATCTGTCACACTCTGAAATTAAACTTTTGATATCGAGTTATTGCCTTAGAAATAACTTCAAAAAAATTTACATGCAGAGAGAAGTACATGGTGGGGGAAGCTGTTGAACTGGTTATGTAATAACACGGTGTTAAATCCTCTGTAACTGAACAGAGTCTTTAAAAATATTTCTTCATGAATATATTAAAAAAATACATCCATACAATAAAAATTTCAGTGATTCCTTGACCACTTACGTGGATTTTTTTCTTTTAACAAAATCACAGAGGGGAGGCTGAGGTTCCCAGAGCTGCTGCAGAGGCTTCTAATGAGAAATTGATATCCAGTTTTGTTAGATGGCTTTGGAAATTCTTGTACATTTACATATATTAAGAAAGTAGAAAGGAGAGAAAGGGGCCATGTYTAAGGAGAACCATTCATTACACAGTGAGGGAAGTAAAGCTCAAAAGTAACAATGGCAAGTTGTACAAAAAGTAAGTCGGGAAGAATATATACTATTTAATAATGGCTACAGTGGAAAGAGTATTTGGACTTTGGCATGATACTTCTGTTTTGTGGAGAGATGTTGAAAAATTGTAAATGAGGTGAAACAAAGGAGTGGCTTATCCACAGGGCTGCGATGATAGGACCGTTCCTAGCTGATGAGTTTAAGACTACTGAGGGAGAATGATGGACTCCTCTTTCCCACAACCGGTTTTGTTTCAAAATGCTTGCTAAAAGATAGTATCTGTAGACTGGCTGTGTTCATTAAACCTGTCATTTGTTGAGATAAGTGAGCAACTTGTATTTTTTTGCTAATTCGGGTGGGTTGCTTTGTGGTTTTGCTTATCCCCCGTTGACAGCTTCTGCTGTCGTGCAGAAGAAGGCTCGGAGGCATTGCTGTTACGTAACGCAGCACACAACAAACGTATTTTCTTGTACCCTGCGTGGATTTTTTTTTTTTTTTTTTTTTTTTTTTTTTTTTTTTTTTTTTTTTTTTTTTTTTTTTTTTTTTTTTTTTTTTTTTTTTTTTTTTTTTTTTTTTTTTTTTTNTTTTTTTTTTTTTTTTTTTTTTTTTTTTTTTTTTTGCTGCAAGTACTTCTGTCTTATTATGGTCATGTCATTTCTTCCCCCAAAATGTTTACAGATTCTTTTTTTTTTTTTTTTTCTCCTCTCCTTTTGGCACATAGTTGATAGCAGGTTTGATTTAGCATAATGAGACATGTGGTGTGAATGTGTCCATGCTGTCACAGTGGAAGGACGCCTTACAGCAGAGGTAGATGGCAGTAGCTAGCAACATGCGGGTCCTCCATCTGATTCCCTTTTTGTGTGCAGTTAGCCATGCGGGAGCTGGCTACTGTGCTGTTTGCTGGCTGAATGCCAGCTCGACACACGGGCAGCACTGTAAGTAGCCAAGAAGCCTTACATGCCTAAGAAATGTGTGATTTCTAGCTGGGAATGCCTGAAAAGCAGCATTTTGTTAGTCCTCGACTTGTGCTTTCAGAAATAAGAAAATACGGTTTTTTTCTAATAAAAAAATTATTTTTCAAACACTAATTATGTTTTTTGAGACTTTATAAGAGGTGAATCTCATTCCTTTTTGAACTAGTTTTTATAGGGTGTACAGCCTTAAACTGTCTAGAAATGTTATTGGATCACTGAACTGATCTCTGGGAGAAAACAATCTAGTATCTATGTTGAATACAACTGTAAACAATATCATGTAGTTCTTATTATGTGAGGATTCTTCTAGCCCAGATGATCTTCTAGAATCAGACAGGCAAATTATTAAAGGAATTGATAATTTCTCCAATTTATGAAGTGCTGGTAAATACAAACAGTGAAGGAATTGGCACGTAAGCTGGGTCATAATTGTTTTATTTACTTTGAAATTGTTTGAGTTCTGCTACCAATCCAGGCCCATTTATTAGTAATAAAATGGAATATTTAGAAAATATATGTCTAATATGTCTGTGATAAAGATGGTACTATGCCTTTTGAGCTACTAAATGTTCTTATAACCAAAACAATTTCAGGAGAATAGAAGTTCAACCTCTTGGGATATGAATAATGTTGAGGCAAATGAAGGTCAGACATCACCTTGAATCTTTTGAAATATATGGCTTTGATTCCAGCACTTGAAATCTTAAATACCTGTTTCATTATTTATTTTAAAACTGAATACCTCAGGGGAACACAGCAGCATACCACTTAAAAGACCCTTACATGGTTTTTTTTTTCCTGTTTCAAATCCACAATAGATGGCCTTTGAATAAAATAGATAATGCGGGTTAATGTCTTAAACCACTAACCATACCAAGTACAATATAGGTCAACAACTAAATGCACAACTGTACCTAATGAAATTTTAACATCAAATTCATCTGGATCTATTGGACAATTCAGGTAAAGTTGTCCATTCATATTTGTAGCCTTAAATTAACATGTTGAATAGTCATTGTATGAAAGAGAGTAGCATATATACATATATTGTGGATTGAAGTCAGTATTTGTTTCTTAGGTGTTGAATGCCTTTTTTTATCATTCTAACTCTGCCTCTCTAAAATAAAGACAAAGGAAAGAAATAAAGGAAAAAAAAAAAAAAAACAAAACCAAAACTAAACAAACAAACAAAAAAAAACCACAACCCAACCCCAAACTTTTTTTTTCCCTTCCTTCCACCAGAGTGACATTTCCATCAACAAAACATCCCCAAAGAAGTACTCAGCATATTGTGAAGTCTCAACCAAGACTCTTCTGTAACAGAGACAGTCACTTCCAGATGTGGTTTTGACATTGTACAGTGACACTTTTGTGATCAGCTCTGCTGTCTTCTCATTCTTAACAGCTTAGGTCACTAATGAACTAAAGTATCTGTGAGGGCATCAGTGATGTCAGATCTCCAAGTAAAATGAATGGGATTATTTTAATTAATGCATCTATAACTTTCATGACCAAGAAGAGACGCAGTGTTGTCTGTTTGGTGCTTACAACTCTTTTCTAGCTTCAAGAGCGTCTCAAGGTGCCTAGAATTTCACCTTGATTTTAATGTCCGTCACTTTGATACAGGAAGCACCAGGTTTGCATGTTTGAAAATATATGACTGCTATGGGGCAATGTTTCCAGCTCACATTTCTAGCTGGGTCTTGTCTGAGAGACAGAACAAGCTCTTTAGAACAACACCCTTGACTCATATAATAGAACAAGGAAACCCGTCACTTGCTGCTTTTTCAGTTCGTCATCTGATGAGAGATGACAGTAGATGTACCACAGCCACTGAGAGGCTTTACTGCCTGTCTTTTTGACATATTGAGCTAACACATAGGCTGTCAGTTTTGTTTTGTAATGCTATAATTACTTATACTGAAATCCTGGGGTATTATAAGAAGGATGAGATGCATTTCACATTGTAAGCTAAACTTGGAATAATACTACATTTATGGAAGGTGGAAACAATTGAAGGTGTAGTAGAGGTCTGTACCACTATTGCTGGGGGGTGGTAGTGGAACACAAAACCCCTCGCATTAACCATTTAATTAAAGAAAGAAGTAATTTCTCCTCTTTCCACGGTAATGTATTTTCCAAGTATCAGTGTAGTTTGTCTTTCCTGTTGTCCTCCCTGACTTGCAAGTGTGATTTCATTTCTCTACCAGCTTGAATTGCAGATGCATAGTTCATTATGGAATTTTTGCTAATGCTACAGCCRTCATACTGTATATATTATATGCTAGAGCGTCCACTTTAGAAAAATGGCATGTTGCTTTACCTGGTCTAGAGTTTCATTCATTCAATTTTCAAACATTAGTAAACTTTGACCTAGGATGCAAGAGCCAAATGGAGTTGAGGTTTCTTAATGGCTTTTGAGGTCTCTTCCACTGCACAAGATGAAGGCACTGGCCAGCAGGATGCCTTTCCTCCCAGAGGCAGTCCTAATACAGCTGACTGTTTTATTTATCCCTGCTTCACCCAAAGCTCTGCCTTCTTTTATATTAGCAAAAGCGTTATGCTTGATTCAAAGTCTACATCCACGATAACTTTAACAAATTCAATTAATTTTGTTTATCTTAAGAGATGTTACTGTATAGCAGCAGCATTCTAGGACATTTAGAGATAAAGTAGAAAGAAATTCAGTGATGCTGCAGTGGACATATCTTACTGGAATTTGTGGTAAATTGAAAAACACAAAGCAACTTTGATCTGTCCGAGCTACAGTATAAATTTTGGCTTTGTTCAGTATCATGCCAAATACTGATGTCATCTTTCTAATTTTGTTAAAGTTTTTATCTTTATGGAGATCATTCTCTATATTTATATAAATATGTAATAATGGACAACATATTTTTCAGCCTGATCCTCATTGATTTGTGCATCAAAATAAGAATCTCTCATTATAGCCTTTGCAAATTACATTTAAGCTATCTTTTGTGAACTACATGTACATGCTTTGTCCATTGGCTGTAAAGGAGTAAATCAAATAAAGGAAATAATGGAAAATCTTAACTATCAGATGGCAAGGGTGCACATACTGAGTAGTGGAAAATACTGCAAGTGGAAAAGCTCTTTTTAGGTGTTGGAATAATTGTATGTTGCTTAAAGCACACGACTAGAACAGTTTAAACAGTTATTAAAGAATGTTGCCAGATCTTATCACTGCAGTCATGCATATAGATCAGTGATCCCCATGCAGCACTACAAAATGTGTGAATGAGGTACACTTACTAAAAATAAACCTATTGAGTGCTATTCCTAAATTGCTGTAGAATACTGGATAAATGATACCATTTTCGCAGTACAAAATCATCTCCAAGATTGAGTTTAAAAAATGTGTTTAACTGCAACATTACAAGTGAGTTTGAGAGATGATAAAATAGTTGCAGGCCTTCTTTGTTTGCCTGAGCATTCATCAATGTTTAAAAACCAAAACAAGACCCCACCAAACAAAAAAACCATACAAGCAGTACAGTAGGATGAAAATACTGACTCGAGATGAGGTTAGGGCTGGGTGTGGAACAGTGGATGAACAAGCATGCATAGCACATGTGCTGAGCCTTATAAGAAGGCACCATGCAATATCTTACAGGTTTCACTTGGCACCAGTAAGTCTGCAACTGATACATCTCTGAGTATCTACAAGCAGTCTTTAATCATCCTGAGATTCATTCATTAAACTTGGAGCCATTGTAGTTCTGCTCTTGCATCATTTGCAAGAAGTATTGATTCATTCTGGTTGTGTGGAAACACCTGGTAGGAGTACAGTTCTTGGAGTAGGCTGAGTAGATTGTAACTGCTATGACTTACATTGTGAAGCCACTTAAGCAGCCCAAAATACAAAGAGAAGTATCTGTGGGTTGTTTTTTTTTTTTTAAATAAAATAAAATAAAATAAAGTTCTTAAGACATTTGGCAACAGGTGAGCATCCCAGAGGTGACTGAAAGAGGGACAAAAGAACCTTTTCTTTCCCTTCCCTTCCCTTCCCTTCCCTCCCCTCCCCTTTTAGAAGACTCTTTTAATACTTAATCAAATTTCTCTTGTGCCCTTGTACCCCAAACAGAATCTGTTTTCTTTCTCATAAGAAACTGGTTTGTTGATGAAGAGTCTGCCATTGCCACCTCTGTGACTCTTCCAGATTTTTAGGATATTGAATAAATGGGAACTCACATCAATTTCTTTATAGTTCAATCTGCAGTTTGACTTGGGAAGATGAAACCTTTCCCTCATCAAAAACAGTCTTAAAAATCAATAAACTACTTTTCTCTCTAGCAAATTATTTGATTATCAATTTCTGTATAGTTACTCATATTTTCAGCCAGCTGTAGTGAATGATTGCAGGCATACTGAATTTCTGTTCAGCAAGTGTTTAAGCTATTTAGGGAAACAAATGAAGCACAAAGGTTTTTATTTAACAATAAATTTTGTATAAATCTAATTTTTTTCATGAGTGACTGGCTTTCTCAGATCAAACTCCTTTACAGGGAATTTTACAACAATATGCAGTACCTTTAACAACTATAATTTTCCAAAACTCTGGGAATGCCAGATGAAAGCATAAAGAAGTATTGATCTGATGGAGCCTTAAGTAATCCGTGATCAAAGCAACAATGCGTTTTAAAACTAGTATTGATTACTCTGGTACTGACAGTTTTATGATCCTGGACTATGGTTTTGTTACCTTTCCCAGTCTGAAAATGTTGAGTCTTTATAGAGTCAGAGAAATAATATTGAGAATACTGATTAGACATTTATTTGAATTTATCACCCTAGTATTTGAGCACTTTGCTATCTTCTGAATTTACTCAAAACCAGTCTCATAGAAGTGGAAGTACTTTACTGATGAGGCAAATGGAGGCAGAGGGTTTAACGACATACCTGTACTGTTAGGCAGAAAGACACTTTTTGCAACCTAAGCCTCAAATAGTAAGCACTGGGAACTGTGGTGTAGACAAAACAGAGCTAAGTATTCCCATCACTATGACCGCATCTGTGCTGCTTCGAGTCCTGCACTGGGAGTCCCCCTTCTTACTCATTTAATTTACTTTGCATCATTATCATCTCTGCTGTTAAAGTTGTTTTGACTTGCTGTACTTTAAAGCTATTGTGTTTCGATATTTCCCCTAATATGTCTCCCTGTTTGCAGTTAGTTTGATTCTTGGGAGTTACCTGCAAATTGCCTGGAATGGTATCCCATGCACGGATTGCATTGCCAGTTTACGGAGAAGAGGGACTGCTTTCGCTTGGCTCCAGTATTATGCATGCAATTCAGAATGATAGAGCTCTAGTTTTCAGCCGTTTTCATATATTTCCGTAATGGGAAATCTCCGGAATAAATGTGGAGAAGTGATGTTGGTAGGCCGGGTAGTGGAGCAAGGTGTTTGACTTGGAACTACTGCAAGTACTTCTGTTAGCATAGGATGAAAGAAAGATATTTTGATCACTTGTAGTAATTAGATTCTGTGGCACTTCTGTCAGGTGGGTTAGCCTTTTTTTTGGCCAGATTTCAATTTCATTTATGATGTGTCACCTACTTAACTTAGCCTTGACTCTCAAATAAGTTGTATCGTCCTTTTAATTTCTGACCTGAACAGGTGTGCAGTGTTCACAGTGAAACTCATGGATTCAAATAATTGCTTTTTGGCTGTTAATAGCATAATGTACATTCAGTTTGTGTATCATTTTGTTACGTTCCAATAGTGCTTTGAAAGTTGAGAGAGAAATTGATATTGAATGTATCTATTCTGAAACTCTTAGAAGGCTGTCATTGCTATGTAACTGCATAAATCTCACAGCTTAGTGAAACAATTATCTGACCAGTGGTAAGATGGTATGTTTAACAAGACTGTATGCTTATCAAGTTGTGTCTTGACAAATATGATACACACAGTATTATGTCTCTGCTTACTTAAAATCATCTGCAGAAGGTTTTTAAATAGATTCTTTGCTGAAAATTTAGTAATCCTGTAGTTAGATTTGTGAACCAGAGAGAGATCTAGCTGTTTGTCTTGATGTAATTCTTGGAAGAGATGTTTGTTTTCATCTCCTCCAAAAGTAACTGCGTAAAACTTTCATATACCCGGATTCATGCGTATATTTATTTACTAGGCCTCTTTCCCTTCAAAATACTTGATTCTAAGAAAAATTGAGGTTACCAGTTCTATTTAAGACTTCTAGACTTCAGTGCTACTACAGAATAATTATAAATGGCAACAATGTGTAATAGCTTTTACGTGTATTATTATTTTTATTTTTTTGGAATTAGACAATTTTTAATGCTTCAGCTACAATGGAAGGTTTTTGTTTGTTTGTTTTTAAAAGACTCACTTTTAAGTTTGCAATTAGGGAGTAATATAGAAGAGATGAGGTTAATTTTATTCATTGTGCAATAAAACCATTTGGATCTAAATGAAACCAGATGCTTTTAAATGGTTGGACTGCTTTTTTCTCTGATTTTACATTCATTGTATCTAGTCATAGTTTATATTTCCAAAATTGAAACTATTTTTTCTTTATTTTTATTAGGGCTTGCATGCTGTGGCACAAAGACTGCATCACGCTGTGCGCTATGTTCATGGTAAGCTTTATTTCATCTTGTTAAGTTATACACATTATCATTCCAGGGGATATTACGTTATTTTTTCAGTCAGTCATTTGAAATGATCATAAACACACTGACGTGAGTTTAGTCTTTATCTTTTGTACTGAATTAGTGACAAATTTCCAGTTTTATACAACATCCAGTGCAAAATTAGTTTTAAAAATCTGTGAAGAATCCGATAATGGCCTCAAAGTTTCAACAGTTATGTTAAAAATTGCAGACAGTACAGGACAGGGACATTTTTGTAGTTCAAGTAATGCAGTGCCATCCTAATTCATGACTGGTCCCCAAATGACAAGATGCGAACAGTAACACAAAAGGCCCAGCTTGGGGTCCAGCGAATCCCATTTTGTCCAGGCTCCATGTCTTCAGGCTCTTTATCTATGCTAAGTAATTCTCCATGGCTGCCAACTCTTTGGCACTTCTTAAAATAACTCAGTTAAAAATATTTCATAAACTTATTTTGTATAGGCAAAATAAGCCCCTGCGCGCCTCCAAAGCAGCACATGTTTCTTCTGTTCCCCTTCTCCTCCAAATATTAGCAAATTACCACTTTTATTATGGATATGACATGAAAATAAACCAGCTTTTGGAATTAAGCCTCACATTTATCAAATGGTTTCCAACTATGTTCTGTTCTTTTTTGAGCTGTTAAGTAGAAAACACCTGTATTTCTGGGTTTACTGTATTTTTAAAGTAATTATTTTTTCTCTTGCTTTTTACTGGAAGTAGCTTGAATCCTCATGTGGTTCTACCCCCCCCAACCTTTTTTTTTTTTTTTCTCCTTTCCTTTCCTTTCTCATACCTCATAAGTTCTCTCTTACCTGCCACAGGATGCCTATGCTGCTCAGTGACCTCTACCTCTGAGACCAGAAGTTAATAAACAGCTTTCCCTAGCTGATGGGATTAGAGATGTATGTCAGGAGTGGCCAAGGCTTTTAAGTGACACAGTCTTTTAATCTTCTTCCCTAGTTCACTTAAGTTCAGTCAGCCATTGAAAATCTGCCTTATTAAGCTGTCAAGGTAATCAATAGACACGTTCAGTTAAGCTTCTTCTTGGTATTTCTGAGAGTCTGGTTACATTCATAAATGTACTGCTGCTTCCTGAATAAAAATGTTTAATCCTAGCATATTCATTGGCTTCTCAATAAGCACACGTACCCGCGGGAATAGTTTGGCTTTCAGGGTCTTGAACAGCCAACAGTAAAGGCTTATGTGCATCTTTGCAGATCGTGACCAAGGACAAGCCCTTGCTCAATTGCCTATTACATTTAATTACTCATCACTTGGGAATAAGAGTTAATGCAAGAACAAAAGCTTAACATCTGTCAGGTCTTTTAATGCCAAAGTTTCTATATTTCCAGTTTGTGGTTTGTTTTATACGCTTTTCCCTCATTCTAGCAACTTTTCCATGTAATGCATGAGTTTTTTCCATAGTCTCCTGTACAACGTAGTGATATTTGGAGCAGTTCTTCTGTTTTGCTGGTGCTTGCTGGAGGTTTGGAAAGGCTGTGAGGATCTTAGCACTGACTGCCAATTTAATTAATCTGGGAGCCCCAGAAAGACAGTTAATGGCTCTATTAATAATTTCACTTTCTTATATTCTCAGTTTTAAAATATTGGACCAATATTTTGTGCTGTGAGGTATGATAAAAGTGTCTTTCATTTTAGAGTCCATCCAGCAGTAATCCACTGCAAGCTTTGTAGATGTTCTCTAAAGCAGGGGTTCATAATTTTTCTTTACACAATTACTGCGTAAGGCCCCAAGCTGGGCATTGCTTAGCTAAAATATTTTTTACAACAAATACAAGAAGCCATTGTAATCTCAAGGGCTTATAGTTAAATTTTACTAATGCAAATTGTTTTTATGAGTTACACAAGTCTGACAGTATTATTGTCAGTCTGATTTTTTTAAACGCTTTTTATCAAGGCTACAACAAAACCCCAGATAAACAGAACTATAACTTTTCTGATTTTGGTGGAAAAATTCATTTTATGCTGTCCAATCTTTCTTTAATGGTTTTCAGAGGGAGAAAATTATGATTAAAACAGAGTATTGAAAATTCTGCACACAAAATACTTTGTGAAAAGGAATTACAAATCTAGTGTCAAAAAATCTGCATAGTCAAGTAAAATTGTTTGGTGCTTCCTTTTGTTTCTAATTTATATTCACAAGAAAAAATTAGGATGAAATAGCAATCAGAGAGATCAATTAAAGCTATCAGTGCAACTAGTTTTGAAAAAGAAAATCAGTTTACAGTTCATACTTTCAAAATTACCGCAGTGCACCTTTTGTATTTGTACTATATTTGCAAAGAATTCTGTCCTGGTGCAAATAAATGGATTACTTATCAGTTGTGAAGCCAAGGGTAAGTCGTACATCTAGACTTGTAAATACACAGTTAATCTTTTATTATCTATAATATGTCCACTATAGATGATGCTGAACTTTTTTTTTTTTTCCAAAATAGTTTTATCAGTTTACATGCTTCTAATATGGTATAAAAATACTGAGCTTTCTTTGTAATAGTCCCCAGTTTATTTTCAGATACCCATGGTTCTCTAAATTGAACCTGGCATTATTATTCACCTTCTGATGTATGGCTTATCTGATTAATGTGGTTTGGGGATTGCAATTACTTTGAATCATTTGTCATCTTTTGTCTGCTGTAATGTATTTTTTATTAGAATTCTCTTGAAGAATGCAGTTTATATTACTGAATAGAGCGGGAATGAAACAGTGGAGAGGGCAGGGAGTGGTTCCAATATTTACTGAATACGACCCTTATTGTGTGCCTTCCTTGTATCCCAGAAATGCTTCTTGTGGCAAGATGGTTTTTTTAATTGACCTTTTAAAAAATGCTGTGTATAAATAAGAGTTGTATAACTTCTGCAGAGATGGGGCTTTTGATTGCAGGTATTCATAATTAGATTAATTTACAAAGTAGATCAAGCCAATGAAGGAGGCACAGAAAACTGACTGAGCGCTTATCAAATTACCTAAGTAGAGCAATTAATCAGACAGACCTTAACTGTTTGGTTTCTTTTTTTAATCATCATCTTGAACAGTGCACGGTGTTTTTCAGCTTCTGTTAAAGAAGGCATTTAATGCGAAGCTGGATTTGGTGAGACAGTTTCCTTCTTGTCTCCTTGTAACATGCACGTCTTGGAGAGCGTCAGCAATGGTAACGAGCAGTACCACAAACATTGTACCGCTTTCAGAAATCCACTGACATTCACAATGCACAGAGCAATGTCCTGTAAATTAAAAAAAAAAAAAAAAAAAAAAGAAAAGTTCTAAATGGCATAAATTCTCATCAAAGGTAGTACTGTCCACTCGGTAATAAGTATAGTATTGGTGTAAGCCAGAAAAAAAAAGTCATTTTTGGTTTTCATTAGTCAAAAGTTTTTCCACACTGAACTCTAACAATTGACTGATTTAACTCCCACATAATTTTAAAATTATTGTTATGGACTGAGAATAGTATCAGTTTTCAGTGTACTATCCTCTCCAGTACAAACATTGTGCAGGGTGGACATGGTATTTTTGTCTAAACAATAACTTGTCAGTGAAAGTGTTCAATAGGCAGCTCTTCAGAAACTTCTGGTTGCAATGTCATAACAATTAGCCGTTGAGGTATCCTTAAAATGATGCTTTTAACAAGTTCTTTTTATTTCTAAGTAAGTTCATTCAATTTTGGGAGTATTATGCACATTGATACAAATTTCCTTCTTAAGCCATTTGCAAATGATCTTGTATTTTTAGATGAACTTTTTCTGCCTTTTGCTGCAGAAAAAAGGAAGGTTCCATAAGATCGTACGAAGCATACTTTTTCCTTGTGTCATTTCACAATAAACGCACTGGTAGTTGTCAGGTTTGGCCCTGACAAATTGGACCAAGGCCCCGTAACATTGACATTGAATATGGAGAAGTGATCTCTCTCCAGACACGACCTTCACAGTTACCTTTTCCTTCTCTTCAAGAGGTCAAATMATTTCCTTACCCACATTCACAGTGATTCCTAAAGCATGTCAGAAAACGAGGAAGGATGAGAGTTAACACTTCTTCCTCCAAAGCTGAAAAAAAGACAACTTATCCAAATTTGGCAATGTGTGTTTTCTACTTTCAAAATTTAGAGAAGTGCTATGATACGCTGATCTTTAAAATGATTTTCGTTCTTCTCTTTCTCCTATATAGCAGCTTTCTCCCCATGAGATAAAAGCTAATTACAAACTTTTTTTTTAATATGAATCCCCTGCCCTTGTGTACTCACCCAGGTCCGCTCACTGAAATGCTCTAGTCTGCTTGGAGCGTACCCTAGCGCCATGCCAGAGGACTGTTAGTCGCACTAGGTGAAGGATTTTCTTGGCTGTTAATACCCAAAACACAGGGGTGAATAGGTTAATACAGAAGCACAGCTGACAGATTCAAATGCGAGAGAGAGAATTATGAATGCTTCCTTCAGCATCACCACTGATGAGAATGAGACCTTCCTTAGGATATTTCTAAATACTGAACTGCCTCTTGTGTAGCGCTTAAATATAGATTTCCTGTAAATTTTGAACTGATGATCATTCTTTGCGCCATCAGCTCAACTCTAATGTTAAAGTTAACTTGTACGCTATGGGCCTTCCTTTAAAAAATACACAATGAACACCCTGGCGCATTAACTGGGGGCATTTATATTTGAGAATTTTATCACAACTTAAAATACTATCCTTCTCCCTGCTGTAAAACTGGTTTCTCTTCTTTATAAGTCCTCAGCCATTTTATCTTAAATATCCAGAAGTGAAAATCTTAACCAAGGTTATCAGCTTGGGTCAAGCTTTTGAAATCCCTTTTTTAAATCTGGAGTGATATTTTCATGCCATTAACACTGAATACTTAAAAAACCAAAATGTCCTGTGCTTAAGAGTTCTTTTGAAAACCATAGAAACCTTGAACAGCTGAAGATAAAGAGGAGGTATTTGGGTAATTATTTCAGGATTTTTGTAAATTGATCGTCATGTTTGCTTTCAGAAGATAAAGAATAGCTCTAAAGGATGATGCCTGAGACGTGTAAGCTGCATTTTCTTTTATATCTCTGGAAAGGTAGTCTCTCATTTATCTGATGAATTTCTGTCACTTGCCTTGATTTTTGAATCACTGAAAATAAGATACAACTTCAATTTTAATCGATATGGAAAACTGCTAAAAGCCGCCTGTAAATAGGAGTAATTAATCCCCCGCCCCTCCTCCCCCCCCAATATTTCTCTTTTGTGCTTGTTTAAATACAGAATTGTTAGGTCTAAAAGCACTGTGAAAATATTTTAGATGACATGTTATGTCGTGATGCTTGAATCTGATCAGTTATCCGAACGCTTCTTGGGAAGGCTGGAGGGCTGTACTAAACATGACCTAAATTGCTTTGGCAGTAACATGAATCCAAGAACTTTTTGATGTTTTCATTTGGTCTCTCTGATCAAGTGTAAGATACCTGGATGTGACTGGTAAATGAATCAATACAGGGGAAGGAATGATGGATGACTTGTAAAGCTAAACATGGCCTCAGAATAGCTTGTACCTGTACAAAAACCTGAAGTACAGAACTCGAGGAGGATATTTTGCTTTGTATAGGCTTGAATTAGTTGATTCTTTTATCGCTGTCAAACAGAAGCTGAATGTGTATACTATATTTCACTGGTAAAATACAGTGTTTCTAGCAAAATGTGTATTTTTTTAGAAGGTCTAAAACCACTATTAAGGCATGGTCTTAGTTCATAAACCATAAATATTACTGTGATTAATTGGAAGCACTGGTTCTGGATTCACAGTCTCGGGGGTTTTCATGTTATTGCACCGCTTTCTGAAAAATAAGCGGTATTTCTAAAGTGTGAGGATACAGCAGCTTCCACGTCTCTGTAGGACTATACACATCGGGAATCCAGACAGCACAGTTTAAGTATCTGGTAGAAGATGTCACTGGGAAATTAAGATGCAAGATCAAAAATATCTGTCTAATACTGTGTTCGTGATCATTTCACTACTGGTAATGTCAGTGTGTACTTAAAGCTAGTCCAGGACTACCAAAACTCTCGGTTGTGCTGCACCAGGAGCAGATTAGTCAGAATTAGCTTCCAGCAGGCTTTTGGTAGGGGAGATAAGAAGTGCACTATGTTGGATGAAGCTGAGTTGTGTTGATGCAGGCTCAGCTGCGCTGGCTGGTACAGCTTGCCGGTGGGAGCGTGGCTCTATCAGCTCTCCTCTATGCAAGCGCCTGGGCTGTGACTCCTCCCTGCTTCTGTGCCTCCAGTGAAAATATCAATGTCGTGTAGGTATCCGAGGCTGTCTCTTAGCTGTGAACTGACCTGTGTGCACACGACTCATTTGGAGAACAGGTAGCTCTTTTCCACATGGTTAAGTGCTCTGAAACTATTAGATTTCTCCAAGTCTTTCCCCACGGACATCTAAAGTAGCTCACTGGCTGCTATTCCATAGGGCACTGTATCTTTCTCTTTGATGCAGAAGGAGCCTGGTCATGAATTTGAAACTACTACTTGCCTTTTTAATTTTTTTCCCGGTGATGTAATAAAATGTTAAAAATATCACCTTGAAAAAAAGACTTGAGAGCAATAGGAATAGGGAGAGAAATCATATTATACTATAATAATTATACTTATGCCATTCTTTTCATTTCATTGACTCTCCATCTATATTTCACTAGTGGCAATGTTTTTCTACCATTCTAAGTGGTAAAGCTGGAAAAGAGGTGATACGTTAATAGTAGTCAGGAGTTATAACCCTTCTCAGTCTCATTTCCTATAGGGCATATGTCATTATTTGCAATTTTATTTAATACTTATAATATTACAAGTTTGGGATAACTATTTATTATCCCATGCTTTCACAATAGCTTATGTGTCACATAAAGGATGTATTTTGTCCAGGATCCTTAATCAAGGTCATTGTTATTTTTGGTTTGATAGTTGGGTTTTTTCTTCTCCATGAAGTATATTATTTTTCTTTGAGAACCTTGATGACATGGATGAAGAGCTGTATTCAGTAAAAAGAAAGCAGAATAAAATCCCTTTTTTAATGGTCCAAGGTTTATGGCATGAATACCCCTTTTTTTTTTTTTTTTTAAATCATATTTTCTATCAAGTAAGAATCTTTTTACGTTTGCTTAAACACTGCATCAATATTTCCAGCAAAATACTTCTTTTCCTCAAATTTTCTTTTTAATAAAATACAGCCTCTTTGAACTCCACAGACCTCACCATCTGTTACTCAATTTTCACTCCATAAAATTTTGCTGACATCTGTTTAATCAAAAATATTTTTATAGTCATGGAGAGATTTAGTTCAAACTTGGTATTATACTGTTCCGATACGCCAAATAGAAAATATGAAAATAATGAACAGAAACTCATGGAAGAGGAGAGGAAAACATTAAAATCCAGTCCGTTACCGCTTGGGGCACTGCTTGAATCTGGAAGCGACAGTCCTGTCTTGCAGGCTGCAGAGCTCCGTGTTTCCACAGCTTGCTGCTGTGCAGAGGCGTCCTGGGACAACATGGGGCAGCTTCCCCCAACTTTGCCAAAGCTGGCTGTTCCGCCATGGCCGGAGTTTTGGAGCAGCTGCTAGGCTTGGGTTTGAAAAGCCAGAACTAAGTTTATCAGGTTTTAAAAGCCTGTCTTTGTTCCTTGCCCTGCTGTCCCCATCTTTGTACTTTCTTCCTTTGTTCACTTTACCCGGGTGAGGTAACTCACCCCCACGAGCTTCTTTACGCTGTTGGARCTCTCCTCTCCAGCACAGTTAGGACACCTGTAAGACATTAATGAAGTAACAAAAGTAGGGGAGACGGATGCTCTTACTTGATTCATCTCCCTTTGGTTTTCCTGTGCTCTCTGGGGTGATACGCTCTCTGGTTTCATTGTTTTTCTGTCAAATCCATGTCATGTTGAAGTTTGTGGGTGCTGTAATAGTCACTGTAATAGAAGTAGTGATAATTATTACTAAGACCTTATTTTTAGTCTGGTTTTTTTAAAGGAAATGAGGCATATGCAATTTATCTGTCAATCTGTTTATTTGGTTATCTGTCAAGCTTGATTAAGAAATTTTCGTCAGTATTGTGCTCTGACAGACCCTTCCCATCTCCCATATGGCATAAAAAAACTTAACATCATTTTTAAGCCATAATTTACAATATTTGATAACCAAATAACTATATCTTTTTTTCATTGTGCCTCTTGGTTATCATAAATTTTTATCGGTTAAATTGGTTTGCTAAGGTATGATATGTTGCACCACATATTCTTGATTTTGGAGAAGTATCAAAGTGTTGTGGCTTTTCTGTTGTTTATTTTCTCTGTTGCTATTGGGCTTGGTGTGTAGGCAAACTTTCTCTTCCGGAATGATTTAGCTGTTTACTGCAGATTTGTATTGTTTCGCATACAAACTGAATTGATATTTACAACTGAGTAATAAATTTAGCATATTGCTTTTTAATTGAATCTTCAGCAGAATATGCTGATTATCTTGAATTTAATGATGAAGAGCAATGCTTTTTAAATTTTTCATACAAATCCCATTGTCTGCACATTTAGTATTTACATACGTATTATTAAACTGAAATCGTTATATTGTATTTTAAAATAATATTTCATTCTCTTTCCTGAAGAAGAAAGTCAACCTTTTTTTTCTTTTTTTTTAATGATTAGGTAGACAAAATCAATTGAAATGAAACATGAGTATAATTTTGTAATGCTTAGAGCCCTTCCCTAATTCTTTATCCTCAAAGACACTATTTATCTACCTTTAAGTTTTCTTTATTCAGAGAGATTTATTAAAGTATGCTTGAAAGAAAAATGTCTGGAAGCATTCTTTGGGTTGTTTAAAATCTTTAGTTTATTTGGAAGGAATACTTTTCTGCTGGTCTTTCAAAATCCTTGAGAGCAAAGTAAAAGAAAAGCTGAAATGACTGTTTATTTCTTTGGGGTTTTCTAATGGTAGATTACAAGGGGGGAGTTTGTTTTCTGGACATTTTGCAGATTGTTTATGGTGATGATCGTGTTGTATAAGTTTAAATTCAAATTATAAACAGAAAAGTTTTTGGCTAGCTGTTGAAAACTGAATATGCTGTTTGTTATGTGGCAGACAAAATTCAATTGCCACCATATTTGCTTTTAATGAGATCAGTAAACTAAAGAAAAACAGTATGTCTTTTAGCATGAACAATGTGTACTGCACTTTCAAAAAATATGAACTGAAAAAATTGCAATTGATTTCTTTTGCTTGCGTTGATGTGAAGGTTTGGTACAA
Organism: Phoebastria nigripes; assembly: GCA_035582835.1. Taxonomy (NCBI): domain Eukaryota; kingdom Metazoa; phylum Chordata; class Aves; order Procellariiformes; family Diomedeidae; genus Phoebastria; species Phoebastria nigripes. The sequence goes on along the minus strand of JAYKAV010000578.1, from coordinate 1,560,075 downwards.
TTGAAAATGCTAACACTGCAATGAAGGAATGCTTTTTAACCTCCGTGGGTCAGAACAAATATCTGAGTGTTATATCACCTGTCAATCCCATCCAGGCAGTGCTATATGTCATAGAGAAAAATTCTTGTAATTTTTTCTTGCATGACTCCATCTTTTGCTGATGTTTAGAACAAAACAAATTAAACTGAAACATGACAGGAAAATCTACTGGGCATAAGGCACAAACTCAGACTCGCACTTGACAAAGAACCAAAAGAATAGCATTTCACAATGCGTTACTCTTCTCCCCAGCATAGGCAGTTGAGAGGATCCTGAAACGTTTCTCCAATGACAACATGGCTCGGTGCGGGAGTAAGTTTCCCAAGATGTAGCTGATCACTGCTCGGCAGATTGCTGCTGCTCCCAGGATCACAGAGGGAGAGCTAGGAGTGTGCTGCATTGCAGGCAGAGGTGGACTGACGAGGAATTCTGTTCTACTCCAATTCCATTCTATTCCAACTCCAATTTCACCCTAATTTTTCCCTTACTCCATTCTACTCCAGTTCTTGTTCTACCCTAATTCTAGTTCTTGTTCTACCCCCAGTTCTTGTTCTATTCTGTTTAAGATCACAAGAGGTCTTGGAGATAGATGGCTAGTAACCTTACACCTGGTGCAGTAGAAAATTGAATAAGAACCATAATGAAAAAGCAGCAGGTTTTTGTGGGGTTTTTTGGTTGTGTGGTTTTGGGGTTTTTTTTGTTTGGGGCTCTGGGGTTGTTTTTTTTTTTTTTCCAGTTTGACAACAGAAGAAGTTGTCCTGTAGAAACCTTTAGAGTTAAGTACTGCAGCAGTCCATAGCGAGGAGAAGTCAAATAAGGACAATGAGCCCCTGTTATAACCATACCTTGTCTCTTTAGTGATATGCAGTGGAATGAGGAGTTTATTCAGTGTTGTTCCATGTTGAAACTCTTAAAGACTGTTTTAAGACAAGGTTCCTGGTATAGAGGATCTTTTGATGTGGCTTGAGATAGTAATTCATGGAACATTACCAACTCTTGCCTTAGAGATGAAACATTTCCAAAATGAAGCTATTGCCAGCTGAGAAGAATAAGCAGATACGGGCAAACCAGAATGTTTCAATAATAAACACTTTGATTTATTTTAGAATAGTTTGAGGGAGATGGTAAACAAGCAGAAAGAACACCATAATCCAGCAATCTTGACTGTAAAAGCTTTTGGTTTAGGAAGATAAATTCCTATTTCCTGAAGAATACAGGCTAGCAGAATGGAAGGTTAAGTTATATCATGAATTAAAACCTAATTAGAAATTAGAAATCAACTGGGGGAATTAAATGGCCTATTATTAATGCTGCAGAAGTGCTCCTAAGATGCCCCGGGGATCAAGGCTTTAATGATGATTTGTTAGTGAATTGCTGAAGTTAAGAAAAAACTTTACGTTTCATTGGGAGTATCTTCCTGGCACTACAGAATTTTCCCTGAAATTGTACATTTTCAAGGTTTTAGTTTTCAGATATTCAAAACAGACACCTTTAATAATTATTTTCCTAATTTAACTCATTTTTCCTGCTTTTAATCTTGGCCAATTTTTAAATATCCCCTATGCATTTTGTATTCATGTAACCCATTTGTTTATTAAAGTGTATTTTCCTTTACCTTTTCCTAATTAACAGCCTGTTTTTAGACTTAGTGAGTTTTCAGTAAAAAAACGTGTAATGGTCTGCTTCACATGGTGATCCATTCAGTGAAGGAATACACTCAGTGCCATACAGTGATGCAAAGAAGTAAATTGCTGTGAGAAAAGTAGTTTACTGTGTGCTACTGTCACTACAGTATTATTTTTTTGATTATTGCTTTGCTATGGCATAAATTATCTCATTCTGATCTTTGGTAGTAATTTGGTTTGAATTTCATTAGGCAGAGGTAAATGCCGTTTCACTGACAGAGAGATTCCACATTGCTGAAATAGTGAAACTTTTCACTGGGCACTGCACAGATGTTTCTTCAATACATCTATGCCCAAAGGTGGCAGCTTGTGGCCTTCTTTGAACTGGTTTCTTTGAAGAAACTAATGGTCATACGCTGTCAAAATTGTTAACTAACAGAAATGTACTTTCTTCCCCCACCCAAAGTTTAAAAACAAAAAAAGTATCTTAGTTTCCACACTCCATGGCTTTGTCAAGTCCTAGAAGCAAGTGTCTTCAAATAGGAGAAGGAGCTGTGTGTAGGGTTGTTTCCTGGTCCGTCTCCTGGTTTCCAGAAGGAGCTCCTTGATAGGAGCTTTTCAAAAGCTTTTCAAAAAGCTTCCAAGCTTTTAGCCTGCAGCCATATGTCACATTTTGTGCATTGTTCGTTTTTTAAGGCCATTTTTCAAATCAAAATCACTTTTACAAACCAATTCTTTTTATTACAATTGTTTTCCTGATTTCCACCACTCCTCCGGGGCACTGCTATAGTCTCTCTTCATAAGCAGGTGAGGAAAAAAAAACTATGTTAAAACCAAAAGTAAGCTCTTTACTCTTGTGACCACTCCTACACAGTTCAGCTGTGAACACTGGTGGTTGAGGGATTCACAGTTAAGTTTACACCCACCTGCAGTTGATGTTTCTGCATTTTTTTCCCCCCTGATTCTCTGTTTGTTTATTGTTAGAGGTATATGCTCAAGTGTTAGTGGGGTGAACTACATAGAGTGGCTGAACCATATGTTAATGCAATCTCCTTGTGAAATAAATCAGGCATAACTCGCTCTTGTGACAGACTGTAACTTTTGAGTATTAAAGAATTTGGAGAATAAAATGGCTTATCTGCATGAAGAAAATGTCTTAGAATTAGAATTTAGTAATGACTTTAATTTTCAGTTAGCAAATTTCACCTAAAAATGGCACACTGAATCTATATTGCATTTGCTTTGTTGGTCTGTTGGTGTTTGAAGAACCACATGAGAAACTAGGTAGTAAAAAAGTGGAGAGAGAATAAGGAAGATAAATGAAGAGAAGAAATTAAAGAAATTACCTTTTTTGGCCTTACGTTGGTCTATTTATAAAATACAGATGTTTGCAGGATGTTCTCCATTTTTTGTTTACTTTTCCACCCCAACTTTGGCCACATCTTCTTGTCAGATTTGACACAAATCATTGAATAGTTTTAAATACAGAAATTATTTTCAGATGAGTTAACTTTTATTGAAAAATATTTCCAATTTTTATGTTCCATGGCCGATTTTAGAACTCTAGTATTAAAAGTGAAGTTAAAAATATGTGCAAAAATATTAAGTGTCCTTTTTCTTTATGAAGTTAATAGAAGGTAAAGTTAATGGAAGGTATTCACTTTACACTTAGGTATGGAAGAGAATGGGAACAGTTTTATTTTTTTCTATAAGTAGTAACTTCATGGGATTATAATGTCGTATTTCTTGATAATACATAAGTGCTTTTACTCCTACATGTACTTTCACAAAATGTAAATTTAGTGAGTCACATTCAAAGTACAAAGGCACTGAGAGTTTGAAAGATTATTTTGCTTTATGTAGAAGAAACCATTATTTGGTATCAAGTCCCAAAACTTTTAAATTGTCAAAGTTACAAAAGTATTGCAATAATTATAGTAAATACCATGAATAAGCTACTCAGTTGATATCTAAATTTAGTTTATGCAGAGAATTAATAGACACTTTTGTTTTACATTTGTAGAATAATTTTAATTAGAAGCAATTAAATAAAATTACATCACTCCAAAGTAAATTGCTGCTTTCCAAAATTTTTTTAACTATATATATTCCATTTGTATGTGAAAGCTTACAGTAATTAAAGTTTGACTTGTTTATATTCTATAGGAAGAGCTAGAAATCAGTTCAAGGAACCCTTCCATGTAGATGGGTTTTACCAGATTGCAGACTTCTCTTATTTGGAGCATTTTTTTCTCCAAAACATTTGGTACTGCCACTGTTCAAGCCAGGATGCAGAATTAAATGGACCACTGATTAAGCTCTATTTCTAAATCTATAATAATATTTATGGTGTTGGTATTGTCTTGATGTTTTATGTATCTAATATTTCAGTACAGGTTCAGTTCAAACTGACAAAAAAAATGCCCCTATAAATGTATGCACAGGAAGGGTTTCTGCTGAAATTTTTAAAGCATAGTTATAACAGTGACTATGTTAATATCCCACATTAAATTTCTTCCTTTTACACTAACATGATAGCAGCATCGTTTTGGCATGAATACTTGACGGAAAAGATGGTCTAAGAACAAAGTAGTTCCTCTAAAGCTTCTTTCTTTAAGTGCCTTATGACTCAGCCATAGATACTTAAAAAAAAGTCAGTATTTTGTTCTGGAACAACATCCATGCATATGAACAATGAACATAAAATAGTATGTGGGATATACTTGGAATTCAGTTTTACGATCTGAATGTTTTGAAAAAAATGAATTGGTTGTCTGAAAGGCAGTGGATAGAAGGAGATAGCTTTCTGCTGCCTCTAGTAATTATAGATAGAAAAGGTCCTTGCCAGTCAAAAATGGAAGTAAGCTGGCCCAAATGTATTGACCACCACTCTTACAAGTATAAGAAAATGTGGTGTTTTGTCACTTTCATCTTGAATTGCATTTCCACCTCCCTCAGTGGGGATTGGCAAATGCGCTTGTATATAGCAGGCTCATATCAAATGAGCAACAGTATTTAATGGATGTTTCTACTTGTGTTTTTAAGTATTCAAGTTATTTAGAGAAGAAGAATAGGTTTTCACATGAAGAAGTTTGGTTTTTCTAATGGAATTGTTGCTGCTATCTTGTCTTCTCACTCCTTAGGCAACAGACAAAACCAAGTATATGTTCTTTTGAAAATATTCTGTGCAGGTGCCTGCACGTACCAGTAGTATTATTAAGATCCAAATGGTGGTAGCTCTAATATGGAAAATGCATATTGCAAGAGTGATTGCAAATATCATTAAATTGGCTTTAAAATGACTTTTTAAAAATAATGAGTATGGTTTTCTTCTTTTYGTTTCATTTTTTCTTTTTTTCTTTTCTTCTTTGTGATTCTTGAATATCCAAAGCCAAGAAAGAAAAGAAGAAACAAAAGCAAGAAGAAACAAGATTGCAGCTTTTTTTATTCTGTAGAGTAAGGAACTTTTAATTTTCTTAAAATGAAGCTGAGATTTTTCATCTGTTCCTCTTTGCATTCTCATAGCAGGTTACAGTACCTTTGTCTTCTTGGATCCTATCCATATGATGTTTCTAAAATTAGGATCAGGAAATTCTTCACTGTCAAGTGCTGTCTAGTTTATAACAGCTTTGAATGTGTGGACCTGAGTCCACTTTATTTTTAAGGTAGGATAAACTGCTTCACCTAGAAGGAGAGTGTATATAATGATGGTAGATTAACACATACCTGGGTCTTGACTCAAAGTTTTCTTTTGCTTGTATGCCTTCCTGAATTTGCCTTAGCTACTTTATGCCAGACGTAACTCATATATATATATATATTTACACTCATCCCCACCTGCTTTGCGATGTAATTTACTGTTAAGTACAAGATGACTTGAATTTAGAATATTTGAGTGGGAAAAAAATTGTATAAATGATGCTTAGCGATGCTTTCACTAAAATAATACGATTTCTGTGCCTCCAGTCTAATATGCTGATTTTGCATCTTTTATTAAATGCTATGGGAGTTTTCATGCTTTGACTACACCATCACAAAAGTACAAATGCAAAATAGTGATGAAAGAAATGATGGTTTGGATTTAAATTTTTATTCACTTTATTTTATATTGTGTTACAGAATAGCTTTGGTCCTAAGAATATGTAACTGATAGAGTATGTAACATGAATATAAATGTATAACATTCAGTGTAAGCACATTAGTCTAACAAGATACTGCTTAATGTAAAACCTGCTCTCCGTTTTAAAGAAATGATGACTACTTCTACTCAGGCTATCTAGACCCTGGAAATTATCTCCTCCGTTTATGTGCTGCAACCAATATAAAGGAATTTTGAATTGTGAAAGCTGCTGATGTCTTCTGGCTATAAATAAAGGAACTTACTGACTGGCTGAAAACATGACATTTAATTAGTTCTTGTTATATTTAGGCTACCACAGGTTAAACAGCTATTGTATTATAGTTTGGTTTTGAAGTTGATAATTAAAATAAGTAAAATCCAGGTATGTCAGTTGGCAGTAAATCTATTAGAGTAACTTTAACTCAGTAGACAGACATATGTGCTATGAACAATGCAGATATTTATCCAACGTAGTGATGGCTAGGAGTGGGCAAAAATTGGCTGTTTACATCATGTCCTAATTAACATTGCTTTTGCCATGACAAGCCATTACTCAAGAAGATACAAGTGTGGATGATATTGCTACAGAAATACCAGTGTGGAAGCTTGCTGTGATTTCTTTTTAGTATGTCATTGCCAGGTGAAATACTTATCCACCTTCCTGTCAGAAAAGCGTATTTCAAAGTCTAGGAGAAGCAGCCAAATCTGATGGATATTTTTATGGTTTGTACTATAATCTCCGTAACTGGGCATAAAAGGTCAAGAATGGAAAAAGTGTTGTTATTATACCACAGTATTGATTATTCTCATTTATTTAAGAAAAGAAAGTTGTTATGAATTTGTGTCTGCCTCCTGCTCTGATGATGAAGGATTGCTACATTAAAGATGAAAAGGCTTCTTAGAAGAACTATGAACATCACTTCCTAATATCCTCTTTTACTCTGTTTTTCCCACTCTCAGGAATGGCTTGTGCCAAGCTGCACAAAGAGAAGAGTAGAGAAAGAAGAAAAGAGAAAAGTAGTTCCATATATCTAACTTCTGTATAAAGTACATGAAAAAGAAGTTTTATTACTGTGAATATAAATTGAAACGTCTTTCTAATGTGATTGTGGATGTCCTTTGTGTCATGTATTTCATGTACCTGAGTGCATTTTCATATTGTAGTGAAATTTACTACATTTCAGACTGTTACAAAATTTAATTCCTAATTTTCATCTACTAGTAGCTGAAAAGTCTATTGCACAGCATTTTTTTTTTTTCTGCTTTTTTGTTAATAGAACATTTTCCATGGAAACATAGACTTACTTTCACATCTTCAAGGACTAGGACCAAAAAATACAATTTTAAATCGATGACTTATATTCTTATTACTTTTCTTCTTGTCAAATTAAATTTGTGTTATGTATGAAATATCAAGTAAAATTGAAAATATCTAGATATGTTTTATTCCATATTACTTTGTTGCGTTCGGTACATGTTACATAATAGGAAATTAAGCAGACTTTCTATATTCACTTTCAAAGTGTGAAGGTCAGCTGCTGACAAAATGATGGTTAAACATCTAGGCAAATGAAAATTTCAGCAGCTTTTATGTACTGTAATTTAATGCCAACCTAATTATCTCTATTTTGATAACATTTAAAATAAGCACTGTAACATAGGGGAAAGCAGACTAGTTAATAAGAAATTTTTTGTTTTCATTACTGAAATTTTCCTTCCATATCTCTTGATAAAATTTCCTCAATCTTTATGTGAAGTCATCTTATGTTGGTGTATACGGTGCTGGTAACTCAGGTTAACTTCCAACTCCCACCTTGAGTTCTTAATGGTATTCAGTTTTCATTTACTCATAAATGAAACAAAATCTGCATATCAAGCATCCTTTTTGGATCAAATGAAAATACTTCAGGCTTTTCTCATTTCTTGATATGAAATAATTGTGTAAACTTAATCATGTTGTTGCTAGAACTTGATCGTCGGTAGCTATCACAGTACTGCAACCCAAACAGCTCGAAGTTATCACAAATTGAAGGTATTTTTGAAAGAGGAGAAATATGTGTACATGACCATTCCTCTGCTTAACAGTTGAGCACGGAATACCTTCAATTTTAGGAGTTGTTTTTAATGGCCAACAATGAGTGAATTTACTTAAAAATTCCCATTAAGTAAAAAGGGAAGTCATAAGTCTTAGCTGCGAAGTTGCTTAGCTCTCATAGTGAAGGTCAAAACTGTTTAGCCTTCCTTCCAACTGAACGGAGTGTAGAGTTTGTGACTGTGCTGTTTACTGACACTCAACAGGCCCTACCATCGTGCCAGACTGACCTGGGCACGGAAGGTTACAGAAACAGAGAGGTGAAGTAGTTTTTGTGTTTGCAGAAGTTTCTCCTGATAATTCAGCTAAGGACTCCACTCAGTTCTCCATTAATAATCTCTTTTGTAATCAGCTCATTGTGTGCCAAGTGAACTTGACTGTATTTGGAAACATTTCTGGGAAAATTCCAGCCACTCACAGAATCATTGTAATCAACTTACGTGGTAGTTGCGATTAGAATCAGAGGCTTTTGAAGGAATTATAGGAAATCTGTGATGAGAGGACAGTCTTCACTATGAGGGGTGCTCATTCTGAGTCTCATCTTTTATCATTTTGTTGAAGACCAGTCCAGAAATTCTTTACTGTTTTCATCACTCTGCCACATGTAGTAGTTTCTGAATGAGGATCCTCTGAACTAAAGGCTCCCCTAATCTATTTCATAGTCAAGGTTGACCTTGGAAGCTCTCTTTGTATTACTTTCCTTTAGACTTCAGCCAGGAAATGAGCATTCAAGGAAAATTAATTTCAGAATGATGGAGGACAAATCTCTAAATAACCACATACTTTATATATCAAGGCATATATAAGGCTATTCAAAAATATTTAGCGAAATGAGATAAACTGGTTTAAATTTTCTTTATGATGATACTGCAAATCAGTTCATAAGGATGGTACCAAATTTAGCTCTCAACAAAATAGATGGTCACAAAACCACATTAGAGACTAGTCTTTGCTTAATTTTGTATCTGTAATTATTGGCAATTTAATCTGTTACACTGTTTGTAGGTAAAGATCTCTTTTTGATTTGTTCAGTCAGTGCTTGTCTCAATTGATGGTCTAATGCAGTGATTCCAAGAGAAAATTGTGCTTGATGCCCATGGCAGAGATCTTGCTGTAGTGCAGTTTCTTTTATGTTCACATTACGGGGCAAAAAAGAAATCAAATATCATCCTATGATTACTTGACACTTAAGGAGGCGGCTCATGTTCTATTTTCCATATTTCATCCACATCCATGTAGATTTCTTAAGTCTACAGAAGTTGACTTTAGCTTCCTGAAAGGAGGAAGATGCCCTTAATTATTTGGCAATATTCTCACTTCTATAATATACAAACAATTATGGTGTACTTCTGGTTTTTGTTTTGCATAATTCTGGGTATATGTGAGTGTGTATATTTGTATTCTATTCTTCTGTTGAGCAGAAATAATATATAGAAGCATTTAATACTTTCATTAAACCTTTAGCTTTGATTATTTCAGGTTTTGTTATATATACATGTGTATGTRTGTGGATATATCCTGAGAATTCTTAGCCTAAAGAGCTTGATTATCTTCACGCTTCTGTTTAAGAATCAGTCTTGCAATTCTATGCCTACCCTGTGAAAGGCAAACCTCCTTAGAAACGTTCTCACCCTAATTCCCATCCTACTCTGTTGATGATGACCTCTTTTCTTTTAGAGAGAAGAGAAATGGAGGCTTTTTACTTGAAGGAATATGCACACAGTTATTTTTTAATCCCTGCATTTTCTCAGCTGGCTCTTGAAATTTGAACTGAAGAAAAATAAATTATTCCATCCTGTTCCATCTCTTGTGATACAACTCCAGTGTAATCTCATTTGCACGAGTTAGAAGTCTGGGTATCCATAACATGATCATCAGGTCTGAAACGTCATCAATGTCAGATTCTTGATGAAGAAGCAGAGTTTAATATTTATATTAAAACATGCCGATGATATTTCTCTTTATTGCAATCTTTCCAGTCTAGTTGTAAGTGGAAAGGTGATAACCACATGAAGATTCCAAGAATGTGTATCTACTAACGCTAAGGACCTCAAGGCGTTTTTTACTAAACAAACAAAAGGTGAATTATTTCATTTGTAGATTCCACATATCTGCTATAGGATCAGTGGAACTGCTCAGTCTAGAGAATCTGAAATCAGTATTGTGCAAATACCATTCCTTCTTACCTGAGGTGCTAACAGTTCAGGCAAGTCTTGCAGTGTTAAACACTGTATGAACATTAGCACTGAGGGAGCAAACCAGCCCATTCCTACTTAATTTATTCAATAAATCACTGACAGTAAAACCAAAGAATCACTCCCAAATTTCTTGGTTTCCATTTCAATCTGAATTTAAAGTTGGGTGTAGATACGATGGTGTGAATGCTTTCAGTGTTTTAGTGATGGTATTTCCAAAACCCTTTATACATTTTTATGTACCCACATAAAAAAGGGCACACATGCATACACAAACACATGCAAATATAAATGTAGTGTGCATTGTCATCTAGAAAATGATGACAAACGATGCTAAAAAAATTTTAGCATATTGTCCTTTCTGGCCCTAGGTAAGCTTGTTGAATTTGTTAGGTGTTTTTTTTTTTTCTCTTGAGTATTGCAAGTATCACAGTTTAAAGATGTTTAGTTCAACTTGGTTTGTTGGGGTTTTGTTGGTTTTTTTGTTGTTTTGTTTTTAGTACCACTGCTGATGAATATTCTCATGTGCCAATAGCACTCATGATTTGTTTTGTGGTGGAAAGAAAAGAAAGTTATGTGACTTCAGGCTAGTGATATTTTTATTGTATCATCCACAACTTCAAGAAAACTATGGCGCTCAATGGCAAAATATAAACTGTATCTGCATCAGAGAGCCTACTTTAGTATGCATCACAGGGCTACATTTGCTTTGCTGCTGCATAATTATACACTATTTTGCCATCAGTGCCTCTCTGAGTTAGTGAAATCCTGACCACTTGGTGAAGAAACTAATCCAGATAGGAATTTAGGATTAAGAATTAGTCTAAATGTTTTGGGTCTTACAGAAAAAATGTATTTTTCAATGTTTAGAGTACGAGGAAGCTTTCTTGGTGATAGAACTCTTTATGTTAGACTTCTGAAGAACCTTATTTCTTACTACTACTTCTATGTTAGAACTGATAGGCAATTAGGAAAATGAGCAAGTAGAAATAAGTATAGCAGAAGAGCACAGGACAGAAGAGGCTGGCAGAGCTCAGCTCAGGCATTTAGACCATGGGCAGCACCAGGAAAAGTCTTTGATCCTTTGTCTTCAATGCTTCCCCCTCCCCCACCCCCATACTTTCTGAGGATAAGGACAGCTGCTGATTTTTTTTTTTTTTT
>JAYKAV010000578.1:1515796-1548823 GCA_035582835.1 Phoebastria nigripes | reverse complement strand
CCCGCCTTGGTGCTAGGCATAAACTATCCTTATTTCTATCTTCAGCTTCCCATCTGTTAGCAGAAAGTGATGAGTCTGAAGAAAACTGCGTTGGAAAGTAGGGTAGCTTCCCTCACAGTGAGGTGCTGTGAAGGCTTGACAAGTTCATTGTGACCATTTGCCTTCTTTGTCCTCATTGTTAATAATCAGAAAATGGCTTGGTTTTAACTTGTGCAAAATATTTGTCTAGCTAGAAAGAATAAATTATTTTGATTCCCTTTTCTGGGCTTATAATAAATTTAGTTTGTTGAGATTTCTGTTGCATATGTATGATTTCTTGCTGAGTTTCCAAAGAGAAAAGAATCTCATAAAGAGAAATGTTGAGAGGTGATTCATTCCCGAAACCTAGATTCCTTTCSCGACTTAGTCTGTGCTTATGAGTGGGGGTGGGAGAGGGGAAAATGCAAAGGGAGAATGTGAAACGACTGAGGAGGAGCTGCAAGGATTTGGCAGTTGTTACCCTCAGAAACATTCAGATCAAATCTGTTGGTGTGTCTTTGCATTCATCTTCTCTTTCCCCACACTTCAGTAATTCTTGAATCCTTGGGCCAGTTTTAGTCTATTTGGCAGGCAGGTAGAGACAGAAAGACATTGAGTTCCTGCCAGCAGTGAAAACAGATGACCGGGCTGAGGGGAAAAAAAGCCCTAAGAAAAAGGCTGGTGATCCCTGTTGAATACCAGAAAGCTGCTTGGGAATAAGATCTTATGAAATGTCACTAATTTGTGAAGAAAGCTCCATTTTAATCTTGCATATTATTAGACAGCAGAGAAGCAAGCAAGGCTTCATTAGCTCAGCTAGTCACAGAGGTTTTTTCTTGATTCCTTCCTGCTCTTAGCTGTATAACCATTCTACATTCATGATTTATATTTTCTTAGAAATAGTTTCTTCTCAATTGCTTGTCATTGCTGGCATTCTTCTCTGGCTGAACTGTTAACTTATTTTTACTTAATTTATTTGAACTGTTGTTGCTGTTGCAGTAGTATGGAGTACTCTGTATCCTAAGGAGCAAGAGCCATGAAAGGTCTGTAGCTTCCCTAACCATTATACGATAATCTTGACAATATTGGAAATCAGAATTGTACTTATTTTTGCATTGAAAGCTTGGATCTTGTCTTGTAATCTCATATATCTTTTCTTATTCCAGATTTCCTGTTATCTTGTACGTGGTCTCTAGAGTACACACAGGCCTTTAATTGCAAAAGCTTGCTTTCTGTACAAATTTTGATTTCTTTAATAATCCTAACATTACTTTTGTCTGTCAGTGAGCAACTTTTCCTACTTTTGTAGTGTCCACTTATGCTTTTCAATAATAATGACAAAATGTGAAGCCTTGTTATTTTTCATTACTTTAACACAGATGTTTAATAATTCTTTTAACAAACCGATTTGATTTCTTTTTGTATTTAAAATAGTTTAACACCATTACATGGCTTAATGAAAAAAGTGTAGGCTTTTATTTATAGATTAATTATTTTTTATTTACTTAAAGAAACAGAAAGCTATGTTTTTGTATTCATATTCCTGATGCACTGGCAATAGCTATGTATTGTCCATGATTCAAATCATTCTTATATAGTTGGTGGGTGCTTTTCTTTTTCTTGGATTACACCATTATTTCACTAGTGGCAGAATGGTACTGCCTGCATTTCTTTTATATCCATTAAACAAACCCCCAGTTTTCTACATGTTGGTATCTTTTGACATCACACACATTTTCCAAATTGAATGATGGAATGGATTTTGTAAGTTAGCTATTGTATTCAAATGTGTGTATGTCTATTTCTTGACAAGCTGATGTTTGTCTTTTGTGTTGTTCCATCTTCACTTTCTTAAACTGTCCTGATACTTTGTTTTCCATATTCCAGTTTATTGTTTTGTCATGGTGTTTAATGAACGCGTAAAGGGTTGCCTGAAATATTTCTGAGTTTTCTATTCAGCCTTTTTAGTGAATATACTCCTTTTTGGGATCTGATCTTGCTTGAATTTTAATTCTGTTTAGCAGTTCACTTATAACAACTGCTAAGATATTGTGGTAATTTCAAAGAAGCTTTAGACATTTTGTAAGTACCTCTCTTGATTAACTTTCATGTACACTTAAGCATTTGTAAAATGTATCAGGGTTTAGGGGTTTTGTGCAGTGGAGACCCTGCAATGTGACAAGGGGAGTAATGTAGTTCAGCTGAGATGTTAAACCCCTTTGCTGATACCTGGTGGTTAGAATAAGAAATCTAAGAATTCTTTGAATTTGTCATCGGTGCTTATTTGGGCCTAAATACCTTCAGGTATCCAGCAATTGGGTTCCTTTGGGCCTAAATACCTTCAGGTATCCAGCAATTGGGTTCCTAAGTCCTACTGAAAGGCGGTGGTGTTTAAATTCTTAAGTGAAAAGGTGACTATGCTTCACTTGGGTGCTTTTAAAAATATACCCTTAGCCTCTGATTCTGTTTCACCTCTACAGTGATCCTTTCCTTGTTATCTGTTTAGATAATTTAAAACTCTGATGTACTGGGTCTTTCAGTTCTATAAATGTTGATACCACTATCAGTATACTAACCAGAAGACCTTCTTAGCAGTACATCAGCTGTTTTGACAGGAGCTACTCAAGGCTTTACTCTTTCTTTAATGGATGTCCATGCCATTGTATGTTTGGGTTTCAGCAAGCAAGGTAAAAGGAGTGGGCCGTTTGTGAGACCCCTGGAATCATTTCAGTTCAGGCCTTTAAATCCTTGGGAAAATCCCTGAGTGATGCTAAAATTGAATTGAGTACTCTGGAAATGCATACCTGTTTCTCATTGTCAGCACAGACATGGGTTTCTTTTTGTAATTGCATATTGTTCGCGCATTCTTTCAGATGATGCCTGTATATACAAAACCTACTTTAGATCAATTCTGCATTTGTTTTACATTTTCTTGCTTTGCGTTTTGTTTCTCCTATTAAGCCCAGTGCAATAGAGTACAAATTGTTTGTTTTTAGCAGGCATCAGGACGTAAGAAATAATCCAATTTCAGGTCTTTAAGATACAGTTTGATATCCTGTTTAAAACAGTCCTCTTCTGAAAGTGGTATATTCACCTAACATACAGGCTTGGGGTCATGTGAGGTTCTTATTGTCCTTTATTATGTTTTTCATAATTTAATTGCAACTTTGTCACCTATGTCCCAACACCAACTCACAGCAACCCTGTGTTCCACTTACATAAACTTTATTTTTATATTTAATGAAACTAGACTTCCTGCCCAGAGATAAATCTTTGATGCGCTCTGACCTGCCTGCATTTCTGTTATCTGTGTGTGGATAATCATTGTCTAATAGTAGTAAGTAAAAAAAGAAAATCATTGTTGAGAATATTTGCTCAATGAGCAGGGAAATCACTTTTGACAGCTAGAATAGGCATTGAACCCTAAGGCAAACAAACAAACAAAAATTATGAATATATATAGAAGGGCTTTTCCTTTCTTCCCAGTACTGTAAGGGAGGTTGATGGGGGAAAGTACAGATGAAGAATACAATTAGAGGGCAAGATGCTTTGTTGCCTAAAGCATATGTAAGATTTACTCAGAAAAAAATAGTCAATTTAATTATGTTTATAGAAAGCCAGGCATGGGAGAGATAATTAATCCATACAGTGGCCAAAAGGAATTTCTATGTCCATAATCTTGAGTGGTAATTGGTTTCCTTTTCCTAAATGATCATAGTGAGTTACTATTTTATTTTGTAACTTTTCTCTTACTTACAAGGCTCTGAATTAGGAGGCCTGCAGGGTAAAAATCCCATTTTCAGTGATTGTTTTTTGCCTTTGTTCCTTTCCTTCTTCCTGCCCCCTTCTGCTTACCTAACTGCGGCTCCCGTCCTAGCCAGGTAGTCTGGCCAAAATAGCTCCTGCCATCTGGAACAGTCACTGTGAACCTCTCAGTGACTTCCTCTCATTTGAAATGTCAGCTTGAATCGTTTCTCCCTTGCTTACTGCTCCTTAATTTTCTTTTCATTTTGTTATTCATTATTCAACAAGGTGACTGTGTTGTTTGATTGTGTTGATGTACAGTATGCATGAAAAATGCTATGCAGAAGAGAGCTCTATGTTCTTCCTCCTCTGTCTTCCCCATTGTCCTAATCCACATCAGGGTCTGGTTGCTACTGATATGTCATCTCTACTATGAGAATTATCTAGCATGACATATTGCGATTATATTTAGATTTAATATGAGTGCAGAGCTGTCTAAATTTTCTTTTAAAAGATGCAAAGAAAATAAAATTCAGACAAGCCATTATTTTTCAGTTAAGATCAAGTTTTTCATATCATTCCCAACACATTTTTGCATTTTCAGATGTTGACGAATTCTGAATTTTCTGATAAGCAACTAAGCATTGCTTTTTTTCTATAAAGGTTATTCCTGTCATTGTGCAATTAGACGTGAATGTAAATTTTCTTCTGTTTTTAAATAAGCTACACTTATATTTGTAGGGTTGTTTGAAATCATGCTCTAGGACCTTGATGATGAAAAATTAGGAGCATATTAAAAAATAATCCTTGAATTAAATTAGTTTAACAATGATTTTAAGACACTCTTCTGATTAATAATATGAATGTTTTAGGATGTTATTCTAGTGAGTATTAGGGTTAGGGCAGAGGCTGACTCATGGTTATAGATGGTCAGCATTGACAATACAAGGCTATTAGCAATGTATTTGGCTAAGCAGAATATAGGCAGCGAAGTCTGTAAGCTTTTCCACACAGCTCTGCCAACAAAACTTAGTCCTTAGTTGCTTGTGGACAGCAGTGACATAGTGTACTAGAATGTTTAATTGCTTTAATTGACTGAAGTGCAAAGTGTTCTTACTAGACCTGTTTTCTTGAAGCATTTCCATAGTCTTTAAGTTAGAAATTAATAATACATAATATGTACTTTAGAAATTCTCATTTTGTTGAAAATCGGGGAGGAGCATGTTATTGTCTAATCTTTTAGATATTTGTCCTGTCTTTTTGAGTTATCTACACTTTGGTGGTGTTCACATAATACACACAATGCCTTGGACTGTAGCTATAGCTGTCCATCATTTCCAAAGAAGGATTTTTAGAGTGTAATGCATATCTATCATTTACAAAGAGCTATTTCTGTTGCTAGCTTTCACTCTTGTGTGAAATCAATCTTTTCTGGGTCAAATCTTTGATATCGGTATGGAATTAGGGGCAATAAAAGGTGATGGGAGGAGGTTGCTACTGAACAGAAAGTTTCCGTTTCCAGGGCCACTTTTGGTGTTGAGATGTTCTTGCTCAGGAAGGGAGTTTCCCAGAGATTTCAGTTTTGTCTGGTATCCAAATGGCTGCTTTGTGTCTGCGTACCTTCACCAGAGAAGACTTTATTCATGGCCTTCCTATATTTTCTTCCCAGGTTCATATCCTTTAGAGGGAAATGTAGGTCTGACATCTCACAGTCAAAACTTACTCTGTAAAGAAATGGGGTTGCTTAAAGAATTAGGAGCGAGACCTTGAACTGCTTTTGGAATTGCCTGTGAGAGACTTGATATACACCTGCTGTGTCACAGCGATGTAAACCTTAAAGAAAGCAGGTAGTCACAGTTTGTACCATCTTGAGCTGGTGTATCATCTTCACCCTGTACTTCAGCTATACTGAAATGATAAACACAGTGATCACAATGCACAGAAAGCTGGCCAAGTAGCTGCAATTTCCCAGGAAGCTGGAATTGAAAGGGGGAGGGGGGTATCTGTTGGAGGGACAACACAGCAGGGCATAAGCAATCCGGGAGGTTCCTGGAATGCATCGATGATAACTTTGTTCTCCAAGTGATAGAGAAGCCAACGAGGAGAGGTGCTATGCTGGACCTCGTTCTCACCAACAAGGAGGGACTGGTGGAGAATGTGAAGCTCAAGGGCAGCCTGGGCTGCAGTGACCATGAAATGGTGGAGTTCAAGATCCTTAGGGCAGCGAGGAGGGCGCACAGCAAGCTCACTACCCTGGACTTCGGGAGAAGAGACTTCGGCCTCTTCAGGGATCTGCTTGGTAGCGTACCATGGGATAAAGCCCTGGAGGGAAGAGGGGCCCAGGAAAGCTGGTTAATATTCAAGGATCACCTCCTCCAAGCTCAGGAGCAATGCATCCCAACAAAGAGGAAATTGGGCAAAAACGCCAGGAGGCCTGCATGGATGAACAAGGGGCTCCTGGACAAACTCAAACACGAAAAGGAAGCCTACAGAGGGTGGAAGCAAGGACAGGTAGCCTGGGAGGAATACAGAGAAATTGTCCGAGCAGCCAGGGATCAGGTTAGGAAAGCTAAAGCCCTGATAGAATTGAATCTGGCCAGGGACGTCAAGGGCAACAAGGAAAGCTTCTATAGCTACCTTGGGGATAAAAGGAAGACTAGGGAAAATGTGGGCCCTCTCCAGAACGAAATGGGAGACCTGGTTACCCAGGATATGGAGAAGGCTGAGGTACTCAATGACTTTTTTGCCCCAGTCTTCACCAGCAAGTGCTCAAGCCTCACCACCCAAGCTGCAGAAGGCAAAGGCAGGGACTGGGAGAATGAAGAGCCGCCCACTGTAGGAGAAGATCAGGTTCAAGACCACCTAAGGCACCTGAAGGTGCACAGGTCTATGGGACCCGATGAGATCCATCTGCGGGTCCTGAAGGAACTGGTGGATGAAGTTGCTAAACCACTATTGATCGTATCTGAGAAGTCATGGCAGTCCGGTGAAGTTCCCACTGACTGGAAAAGGGGAAACATAACCCCCATTTTTAAAAGGGAAAAAAGGAGGATCTGGGGAACTACAGGCCAGTCAGTCTCACCTCTGTGCCTGGGAAGATCATGGAGCAGATCCTCCTGGAAGCTATGCTAAGGCACATGGAAAATAAGGAGGTGATTGGTGACAGCCAGCATGGCTTCACTACAGGCAAATTGTGCCTGACAAATTTGGGGGCCTTCTACGACAGGGTTACAGCGTTGGTGGATAAGGGAGGAGCAACTGATGTCATCTACCTGGACTTGTGCAAAGCATTTGATACTGTCCCGCACAACATCCTTGTCTCTAAATTGGAGAGACATGGATTTGATGGATGGACCACTCAGTGGGTAAGGAATTGGCTGGATGGTCACACTCAGAGTTGCGGTCAACAGCTTGATGTCTAAGTGGCGTTCCTCAGGGGTTGGTATTGGGACCAGTGCTGTTTAACATCTTTGTCAGCGAGATGGACAGTGGGATCGAGCGCACCCTCAGCAAGTTTGCCGACAACACCAAGCTGTGTGGTGCAGTTGACATGCTGGAGGGAAGGGATGCCATCCAGAGGGACCTTGACAGGCTTGAGAGCTGGGCCCATGTGAACCTCATGAAGTTCAACAAGGCCAAGTGCAAGGTCCTGCACATGGGTCGGGGCAATGCCAAGCATGCATACAGGCTGGGCGGAGAATGGATTGAGAGCAGCCCTGAGGAGAAGGACTTGGGGGTGTTGGTTGATGAGGAGCTCAACATGACTCAGCAATGTGCACTTGCAGCCCAGAAAGTATCCTGGGCTGCATCAAAAGAAGCGTGGCCAGCAGGTCAAGGGACGTGATTCTCCCCCTCTGCTCCACTCTCATGAGACCCCACCTGGAGTACTGTGTCCAGCGCTGGGGCCCCCAACATAAGAAGGACATGGACCTGTTGGAAGCGAGTCCAGAGGAGGGCCATGAAGATGATCAAAGGGCTGGAGCACCTCTCCTATGAAGACAGGCTGAGAGAGCTGGGGCTGTTCAGCCTGGAGAAGAGAAGGCTCCAGGGAGACCTGATTGCAGCCTTCCAGTACCTGAAGGGGGCCTACAAGAAAGGTGGAGAGGGACTTTTTACAAGGGCACATAGTGGTAGGACAAGGGGTAATGGCTTTAAACTGAAAGAGGGTAGATGTAGATTAGAAACAAGGAAGAAATTCTTCACTATGAGGGTGGTGAGGCACTGGAACAGGTTGCCCAGAGAAGTTGTGGCTGCCCCATCCCTGGAAGTGTTCAAGGCCAGGTTGGATGGGGCTTTGAGCAACCTGGTCTAGTGGAAGGTGTCCCTGACCATGGCAGGGCAGGTGGAACTAGATGATCTTTAAGGTCCCTTCCAACCCAAACCATTCTATGATTCTGTGATATGGTGATTCTGTGAAATTGCATACT
This sequence comes from Phoebastria nigripes, assembly GCA_035582835.1. Lineage (NCBI taxonomy): Eukaryota > Metazoa > Chordata > Aves > Procellariiformes > Diomedeidae > Phoebastria > Phoebastria nigripes. Next base: position 1,540,634 of record JAYKAV010000578.1, on the reverse strand, counting down.
GTGACTGGTGTTGCAATAGCAAGTGGATGTTTCATGTGCCACGTTGAAATAAACTTCATCTGATGGTTAGGTTTGGGTATCTTCATTTCTACTCCCTGCAAACACAGATACCACTGTGCGCAGCACTTGTCTGTGTCTTGTGTTAGGGAATTGAGAAACCTCATATTGATGCTTTTACTGCCTTAGTGTGTGTGGGCCAGTAGCTGGGTGGAGCCGGGTTATGGTTTTTCAGGCTTTGGAAAGTACTTGCCAACATAATCTTTCACACTATTGTTGCAAAAATAGTAAGGGCTGTGAGATATGCTTTGGCTAATTCTGCACCGAGTGGGTGCATTTGGGGTATCAGAGCTATGAGATACACAGTGGTCACCAAACAAAACTTTTTGTTTTATGGGCAGTGTTTGGATGTTTCTTGTTTTGATCTTTTCCTCCTGGAACAAGGTCAAGAGGGTTATTTTTTCATTTGCTCCAGTGTTAGATTTCTTCGCCCCATTTGTAGCAAACCCTTGAGGAGTTAAGGAGGTAAGGAAATCCTGCAGGATATGGAAGCTGCTTTTTTTAATTTTAGGTGCTAACTTTAAAGAAAAAGACATTTGGGCAAGTATTATTACTTGTATAGAGATTCTTTCAAGTACTAGAAATCTGGAACAGTCTTTGTGTTTCAGAGGCAAATAAAATTTGCTTTTTTTCCTGTGAGCCAGGTTGAATTAATTGGAAAGAAATGAACGCGTTATTTCTGACTGATTCATTTTGGCTTAGGAGGGCTATTCTGAAGATTGATAATTCTGAGTGGGGAATAGGATGGCATTTTGCATGAAATATCTAAATTATTATCGGTGATTATAATATCCAAGTCAAGCTGATGAGCTTTGTGTAAGGCCATCATTTAGCAATCTGCAGCAGCTTACTGAGTAGTTTTTGGTTTATTGGTGTCTTTGGGTGGTAGTCTGAGGGAAAAAAGATTGCAAAGTTGCCTCTTGCAGAGCAGATGGTAATGGCTGTAAAGAAGCAGGAGAAAATACTTATGTATCGTATTTATTCACAGACTACTTCCTCTGTGGTGTCCAGAATGTGCTGCTTTAAATGCTCACGGTAACAAAAAGGCTGTAGAAGGCACCGCAACTGTGATTAATCTATTGATTAACTTTGTGAGAATGAGTGAGCGGCTGACAGCTCGTTGGGAGCGTGCTCCTCAGGGCTGCTGCAGTGCTGTGGAAGTGCCGTGCTTTTCCGGTGAAGCAGTATCAAACGCTTCCTGCAATCCACAGAATAAATCAAGTCAAGTGGGACTCCCTCCTGCAAGTGTCCTTTTCAATTAACTTGACTGAAATTGGAGGAAGACTAGCGGTTTTGAACTCTGTGCCTGTTCGTTCTTACATAGAGTGCAGCATTTTTATTTAGCTGGTGCTATTAATTGGGGGATAGATAAGAAGCAGAAAGTGTTGCATTTGTTATTTTCAAATCAGAAAGCAAACAGTGAACATTTAATGTTATAAATAAGTATTAATACTGAAAAGAATATTTTTTTCCTTACTATTATAGGACTGCAATTAGCAACACACCCTTATCTTGGAAGGCTGCAGTAGCAATGGTGCTGCAGAAAAGTGCTGCCCCTCCCCAACATAGTGCTACATATTTTGATGGGTCATGGTATTTTTTGAAATTTTTATCTATGTATAGCTTCTAACTAACTTGCCCCATTTGTTTCCCATTGTAACAAGTTGTTACATGAGTTTCATATTTTTGCTTTTGGTCTCTGAAAATAGGGAAAAATATTCTTGCAATCATATTTACCCGTGGTAGAAGACAGCGCTGAAAGTACTTGTCTGTCTTCCACCATTGAACACTTGCTGTGAGGGTTCATGCATCTGCTTTTCCTCCTCAAGTGTTTTACTTTTCTTTAAATATGCAGGATCCTCGCTTGACAAAAGACTAGTGTCACTCTAACCTGAGGAGTGTAGGTGTGCCATTGTGCTTTCTCTGATTCCCAGCTGCAAGAACATACTTGTCTATTGAGCTGTTGTCTTATTTTCCCACCTGCTCTTTCCTTGATTGCCATAAATTCCAGAATTACAATGGTGCAAGGTAGGGTTAGCAGCCCAGCGCAGGTCGTTAAACAGCAGCATATGCACATAGTTTCAAYGTTTACCTGTCTATGCAAGGAAGTGCCTTTTAAGTCCTGTGAGCTTCTAAGATGTCTTCCCCCAAGTGACTACACCTTTGAAGTGCCATACTTCAGGGCAGCTGATGATTCAGAAGGAGTCATAAGCTGCTGCCACTCTCAGAGGCAAGATACGACTGGTCTTGTATGGTATTCATGGTTTTGTTCCTCCATGGGAAGTAGCTCCCAGCTTTCACTAGATCAGGAACTTGGAGACAGGCCTCTATTTGGGAATAAGTGTGATTTGATATCCTCTCTCTCTCTGTCCTTGGGGTGCAGTGAGTAATGTTAACCTCATATAGTTTGGGTCATTTCTTTGTGTGTGTATCTCCTATTAATGTTCTTGCATAGAAACTCTTGCAGTATTTATGGCATTGTCACATACCAGTTCCACTTCAGTCACACCAAGCATGAAGGCTAATCCAGGTTCCAAAAGCAAGTAAATGCCAAGAAAAAAATGGCCATTTAAAACAGAATTCTCTATTCAGAGTGTTTATTTCTTCCAAGCATGAAGTTGGATTAAAAATTGCTTAAAAATACTGTTGCAGCTGACTACTCAAATAGTGCTTTGGTAATACTGACAGCAACATAGCTGATAAAACGATGCCTTTTGGACATGTGGCCCCTGCTGCATGATGGGCTTCCTTAAATCACTTAAAATTGCAAGTTGCATAAAGAATGTAAGATAAGCGTGAACTGGGTGTAACTTATTTTGCTGTCATAATGCAGATACTTCTGAGAAGGTGGTACTGACTAATAGCAATCCCACCCAGCGACCAATACTACTAAGTGATTAACAATATATGCACCTGTAAGCTGGTGAAGTTCTGATTCTTACCTCTAATAGCAGTTGGAATTTTTGGTGTCTTGGTTTTTTTGTTTTGTTTTTTTATCCTGTGTTAAGTTTGTCATGCAGGTGCAGATGGTTATGTTTGTACGCTGTGGACTAGGAAAAAGGCCAGGGTACTCCCTTTATAAATGCATGGGGTACATTAAGTGAAGGCCAACAAGTGACCCTCCTATTCAACACAGAAGATTTAGTAACTTTGTACAATGCAGCAAATTACGAATCTTTGTATGAGGTGGAGGCTGGATCCCAGCCTCCCTGCTCTTTCCTTGGGCTTTTGGCATTTGTTAGGAGCTCAGACACAAAGCTTTGGTTTTTTTTATCTTTACTTTTTTTTTTTCCTCTTAAATATATTAAGGGAGTTTTCCTCCAGGATTTTACCTCCATTATTTCCATAGATATTTGAATTTCGTTCCTTCCAGCTTAAATTTTTACAGTGCCTAAATCAAAATGGCCCCATTGTAAACTTGCAGTCAGTTTGATAATATAACAACTTAATAGTATTATATAAACATGTTTCTTGCAAGAAAATTTGTTTTGAGTGAAACCATATGGGAAATGTTAATGGGAAATATTTGTCACACTTCTGCTTTTCTGCCATTTTTTGTATTTGTTTCAATACTTATTAATAGCATTCTTCTGAAACTTCTCTGATGAGAGAATATACAGCAGATTTTTTTAATGCCGTAACTGGAGTACAATTTTAAATGTCTTGGATGTGATTCCAAACAGAGCTGAACGAGAGTAAAATAATATGTAGTCCCTGATTGGGTATATTGCTGTAATTACACTTAGGGACTTTGCTGATGTTATATAAACCACTAGAGCAAAACTCCATCAACAGATAAATTATCATTCTCTATTTTCTATAAATCAATCCATAGGGACTCTTCCCTGTGGAGCTTCTTCAGAGGAACGTGATATATACTAATCTTTTTTTTGAGTTCACATCCTGTTCTTTGGGGAGGTTGCAATACTCGTTTGGACTGTTTCCCACCTTTTTCCTACAGTAGAACAGTTGCATTAGAAGGGTAGTACTTTTGGGGGGGTTAAAATTGTGAATTCTGACAGGTTTGACGTAATCTCCATTACCTTCCAACATGACACTGCATGGTTTTTTTATCCTGTAAGTCATCTCTCCATAGAAGATCTGCTTGGCAAGCAGTGCTTGCTGGTGCTTGCTGTCTCACACCTCAATCTTCTTGGAAATTTAGTGTGGATGATTGTTTAGCTGTCAGCATTGGCTGTCCACTTGATGTAAAAAATACTGTTTCACCATCAAGAGATTTCTGTCCAACTAACAGGCAATGGTGATTGCTGTGTAAGGGTACACATATGATTGTTTTCTGCTATGTGTGGTTGTGTCCTAAGATTTTGCATGTGAAAATGTAAGGGATGTTGTCCCAGGTAAGGTCGACTATACACAGTCATCCCAAAACCTCGCTTCTGTATGGAAATGATTAGCGCAGAGATCATCCATTTGAGCAATAATGTTAGGATTGTTTTTCGTATGTGCATTGTGTCATGGGTACCTGTGCTGAAATTCATCTGACACTTTGATGTCCAGTTACAGAGTCTTGAAAGGCCTTTTCACACTTCTTCATGGTTAGCCCTCATCATTTTAGCATGAATAACTTTGCATCTTCACTTGGCTTTGCCGTGTTGCTGCCTGCTCCCTTTTCTGGTTAATGCGCGAATACGCGGAGCCTCCAGGCCGCGGCACAGCTCCCTGGAGAGCTCTGCCGGCGACCTGCTGCAGGTGGGAGCACTGAGCACTTACTCCTGCTCTGGTTCCCATCTTTTAACCAGATTTTTCCTAAAAGCCAAAGGCCTTCTGTATTATCTTGTCGTGGCTTAATTTTCACATGACTGTCTTTGTGGAAGGCGTTTTCAAAAGCTTGCGAATATCTAYTGGATTTTCATATATCCAAATATATAGATCCAACTGACTCCCTCGTGCACGCGGCAGATTTGTGAAGCATGACTTCCCTTTACAGAAAAGGAGAACTGATTTTCCTCCCTAATAAAAAGTGTTGATCTACGTGTTTATTTCTAGCTTTTAATAATTTCTACTCATTTTCCTGATAAAGGTGCCAGGATTACTACTCTGTATTATTCAGATACCCACTATAATCTTTTTTTTNAAAAAAAAAAAAAAAAAAAAAAAAAAAAAAAAAAGAAAATGAACCACCCCACCACCATCCCCTGCTCCGCTGCGCCAGTCTGTCTGCACTGGAAGAATCTTTCCTTTCGCCTATTAACTGGCCAGTTGCTGCTTGTGCACAGCAGCTTGTTTTAGACCCAGCTTGCTAGTTGCATGTTACGTGCAAACCTGTTTTTATAAAATCATTACTGAAGCTTTAAAATATCTTTAGTTTTGCTGGGTTTTAATCTTTCAGATTTTATGCTCTTGATAACTAACAGATTTTTATTGTTTTCAAATCCTCCTCCTCTATTTCTTTTTCCTCCTGCTTTTACATGCAGCATTCCTTTCTATTTTATTTTTTAACCAAGTTTCTGCCCAGATGGAGAGTTTTATATGTTCTTAACTGTCAGGTTTATTGTACGGGATTTTTAACAGCAAGGTCAGTCCATGAGAAGTTCTGTTATTCATAGTGAAGGATAGGTGGCACTCTTGTTACTTTTGTTTGGTTTCCAGAAATAAATCAGGTGTATGTATTCTCGCAGTAAGATTTCTTTTTATAGAGTAAGTGCTTTAGAGAGTGTTCTTGAACACTGAAGAGGATTTTTTTTTTTTTTTTTTTTTTTTAAATATGAACACAAATTGTCTGAGTCTGGGACTGGTTCACAGTACTCTCTAGGAAGAGAAAAAATGTTATTTTTATGAAGACCTCAAGAATAAGTGCTCAGCTCACTTTACATATATAATTTTTGTTTTTATATATTCTCTTACTATTTCATTAGGCAAAGAAAGCAGCCAACAAATCCTTTAATGTCGTTTTAACTTCAGTTATTAATACCTTTATACTGAGTACTTTCTTGTTAGTTTTGTATTCAAAGTGTAGATTTAAGTTGGCATGGTAATCAGAGCACTATTGAATGAAAGGAAATGTCATGTTAGCAAGTGCTAATAGAGCCTTTATTTCTTAATCCGGGGTAGTAAATACTTGTTGCCCTAATTCTATAAATTGATTGTAGAATTGTATAGGTTTGTGAGTTTGAGAGTTTTCTCTTATAATCTAAAAATCCTGAAACATGGAAAAATACGTGCTGGTAGAGGTACGACATGTTAGATATTTTCTGTAATTTTAAAGGAAAACTCATTTCAAATCTACTGAACGTTTTTTCCTTCTCTTACTCAGCATGCAGCTAGGACACAGTTACGTGGAGGTATTTTAACCTTGATGCTTGATTGCTTCAAATCAAACCAATTTCATTATTACTGCAGGCTGACAGTTTCATATGGCTGAGGCAAAGTGATTTGGTGACTTTGGTCCAATTTCTCTTGATCCATTTGTTAATCAATTGATTCTGTTACTTCTCTTCCCAGAAGAGTGCCCCATGGTTGAAAGGAAAGGGGATAAGTAGAGTTGGAATGAGCAGAGATTAGAGAAGTTTCCGTTCTGCCTCTGTCCGTCTCTTCCACATGAGTATCTAAATTCCTCAATATTTTGTGACACATTCTTGCCATGTAAACCTCTCTATGATGGGGTCATGGCTTGTCCAATGCCACAGACTCTTTTCAGGGAATTTCTCAGTTGAAGCCTTCTAAGCAGAGCCATTCCTAAGTACTGAATGTCCTGCAAGGCTACTTTTGCTGTGCAGTTCAAATAGAAAATTAAATAGGTAATGTGGAAGGAATAATAAGTGAATAATAAAGGAGAAGCTCATTATAGACAAAAAAATACATTTGTGTGATTTTCATTGAACATCTAATAATAGCTGTTACTACCTAATCACAGCATAATGTGCATTGTGTTCTTTTATATATTTCTTCAGTGCTTTCATTTTAGTTAAGTCCAGAAGCCTAAACTGTGGTTGAGACTATGCTTTGCTGGTATGGTATGAACTTAGTTGAAAGAAAATCCTTTCTTGAAAGAGTTTCCAATCTAATTTAGATTTTACATATCTTCACTTTAAAATATTTAGTTAGTATATATTCACTGGGGAAAGAGTGCTTGGTTTTAATTTTGATGGTGATTGAATTCTGGAATTAAAAATGGATTGAACAAGCTGTTTTGTTTTAATGGGTGACGAAACATTTTATAACTTGCCAGTTTATTTTACAGTTTATATTTTTGGTGCCCTCCCGAGTAATACAGGCTCATGTATTACTCATCCCTCCCTTCTTCTCATGCAAAGTGGTGGTTCTTTTCTTTTCTTTTTCTTTTTTTTTCTTTTTTTTTCTTTTTTAATAACAATACCCTGAAGTGTTTGAATTGAAGAGTCCCAAATAAAAATCTATTTTGGGGCAGGAAGTTTTCTTGATGAGTTGGATAACATTTACTTTTACTTTCTAATCCCAAATCAGCTTTCAAGCTATTAGATGCCATTAAGGCAAAGAATTTTATGTGTTTTGTATAATAATACAAGTCCCAAATGGTGGTCGTTATTGAAGTTAAAGCTTTTTGCCCAACTGTGGGAGTACTAGCATCTTTGAGCGATTCCAATTTTGGTTCTTATTTATGCTTGACATTTAATGTGCTTGACATTCTGATTATTTTACACCTACCTAATTTCTTCTAGCTCAAGGGATAATGACAATATTTTAAGCAGTTGTGAAGTGTAGCTGTATGTTGTTAAGCAGGTGCCACACTACAAATGGAAGGAAAAGTCCCTAAACTATTTCTAGAATCATTGTTTTTGCATTGCGTATCTCAGGGTCAACTAGAGTTGTTCGTCAGCTTGTTCAGCTGTGCAACTTGGTTATCTGTTTTGTTGTCAGGAAGATAAAGCCTTACTAATACTTTATGTCCTTTTATTTACCTATACATGTGTCTGTGCGTATATAGATGTATATAAAATACATAATGCTGGACTGTGTGCTTACATTGTGTCCTTTGTGATCCAGGGGTGAGGCATTATAGTGATAGAATTCTGAGTAGTTACTGAGAGCTTACATTCTTCCTAAAGTTTGAGTTAAAATGACAATGTAAAAGAACATATTCTATATAAAATTCAGTCCATTAAACTGAGCTCATATGTCTATAGCACACATTTACTCCTGGTATGGTGGATCTTAGAAGCAGCTGTCCTGTACCTTGGTTTATAGATAATTGGGGTATAACATGAGAAATTAAAATTTCAGGGGAAAAAAATTTCTTAATTGATTGTATGTATACTTTGTGTAAAGTCTTTTCTCTCCCTTTGCAAAGTAATTTTATTAGCCATCTTTGTTGAGTTGTATTCCCATGTAAATATTTCGTTCCCTGCAGTCATGTAAGATTTTAGGCTCTTTCAAAAAGGGTAAAACAGGTATCAGAGAAAGAGGAAGCAGAAGGAGAATGGTGGAAAAACCAAGCTCTTTAGAGAAATACAGCTGGTGGTCACAATTTCTGTTTGTTTCATCTACTGGAAATTTTGTGTTGCATTTATCTATTGTAATTGTGAGTCAATTGACTACATGAAGAGTGATGAAGAAATGTTAAAATACTTTATTTTACAGACCCATGTGGGGACATTTTAAGTACTTACCCAAGTCCTCACAGAACGATCGTCATGGCCCTGCGAGAGGTCCTTGAAACAGCACTGAGCAGGTTATAGGAATAGGTTTTTTTATTTCTTTATTTCGCAATCTTGCCACCTGGTGGTATACTCTGGCAATAAAAATTTGGTTAGAAACCTGTTCTAAGAGTCATATTTATTTTGGTAGGCAAGATCTTAAGAGCAGAATTTAAGACTGGATTATAAGTAGGGTCTTGGTTTTTAGCGTGCAAGTTCAGTGTGTTCTTCCTTTATTGTGTCAGTGTCCCATGTTAGGTGCAACTATAAGGTTGTGCATGTCTTTGCATTAAATGTATCTGTTTTCCTCCCCACTGATTTCTACAGACATCAGGGAAGAGAAAGTCTAGAGATATTATGTGGTCCTGGAACACTGAGTCGTGGCACATTAATCTTCTAAATAAATTTGAGATATGGTTTAAAAAGGAATGGTGTCCATGTCCTGAAAGTCCCAGATAAAATTATGCAAACTGAATTTACCTAACTTATGGTAAGAACATTTAAGGGATGTTGTTATCCCTAAAACAAGTACTACAAATCCAAGCAATGTGGAACTTAAATGTGTTTGGATAGTTTAAACTTTCATTTGGGCACAAGGTGGAGACTGAATAAAGTCAATGACATGCAAGACCTGGCATCTTTAAAACTTACTGGCAGGAGCATCGGGGAAGCTTGCAACTTTGTGTTAATCCAAGATGAAGCCGATGTGGTCTTCCTGGTGTCTGTGTGGGGACACCCTCATTTATAATACAAGATGTTTTCACATGGTGTTCAAAGGGCATTAAACAATCCCGTTTTTGCAAGCTGAATCCAAACATGATTTACTGAGGGGTATGATGAACTGATCATTAACTGGAACTTTTAAGTCAGAAGTGGATGTTTTCTCTACCAAGAATATCACCTCTGGCTGTGCCATATGCTGTTGTTTGACACAAGAGTAACTGAGTAAAATTCTGTGGCTTGGATCAAAAATGGCATCATACTGGAGCACAATGGTTCCCTTTTAATATGAAAATATGAAAATTTTATTTCTTTTTATCTGTCTTTATGGTATAGTGTTGATGTGTTCACACATGGGACACTTGCATCCAGCAGGACCTCTCTTTCTTGCAGAACTGCTGCCTGTGATTTCAGTACACCTTCTTGAGTATCTATTATGAAACAAGTCAGAATGTCAGTTATTCATGATGCCATTGGTATGTTGACCTTAAGACCTTTCAGTTCTTCATTTCCAGGTTCTTATGTCATGCAAGGAAAACCAGGGGCATCTCTCTCCCCTCTGCCACCCTCCCTCTCTGTCTGCCTTTCCCTCTCACACACAGACACATAAACACGCGCAGACAGACACGCAAAACCCCCTCCCAGCTGTACCTTGGGCCCCCCCAGCTCTAGCAGCCTGCAGACAGCCTGTCATCCTCTCCAGCGGCTGTCCCGAATGATCCCATACAACACAAACAAAACAATGTTCTGCATTTTCTCTCCTCCTGCCCTCTCTGATACGAGGCAGAGCAGCAGATACCAAAGCCAACATGATGAGCACTGTCCATTTTGTTTGCTGTCTGCCTTCTCATTCTTACCTGTTTCTTGGCCTCAGCCTTCCCCTTCCCACTTTCAGCCCTTCGTCCTCCCCCTCCTGGTTAACGTTCTGTATTTGTCCTCTTAGTGCTGAATATTAATAACGTTGAGTAGCTGTTCTGGAGCAGCTTGAAGTGCTGAAGGTTTAGACTTATCTTCTTCAGGGTGCTAGCTATTTTTAACGATGGTAGGAATTACAACCAGTTGAAAGTCTCCAAAGGACTGTGTGCATTAAAAATACCATTTATTTACATATATGAGAGGTCAGAGGGCTACAGTGCTGATAAATGGACAAGAGTGAGAGATTGTTGGGACTGAGGCTCATAGTTCCGAGCTATTAATATAGATCTTTGGTCACAGAGTTAGAACTTTTTAATCACGCTATTTTACTGCAAAATGTGTGTAACTATTTATGACACTGGATATTTGCTCTTGGATCTGTTTCTCCTGTGGGATATCCTTTAGATCAATCCTTGTTTGTTCTATTAATTTGCTTAATTCTCTGGGGTTTGTGAAGTCTAATTATCTCTTTTCTTTCTTCCAGTTTTGAAATCAAGATTGATTAACCAACACGAAAAGACCCAGCTGGTTATGTGACTTGGAACCCTGCTTATGAAGCGCTCATTCGTTTTTGCAAGACGACAGCACTGTATGTTGTTTTTTCTTTTTCTCCCCAAAATTAAAAATCAACTGTTGTAACTGAATAGAAATCCTAGAAAATAGAAAATTCCTGAGGAATTCGACTTTTATTGATAAATAAGATTGGCTTAGTGACACCAGCCAGGGAAATAGAAGTGCTCTATTGGCTTTACCATACTACTGATCAGAGATTTCTTCCACATAACAATGCAACTCATGGTTTCACATCATCTAAGGAGAGCTTCCCTTAGTTTGAAAGATCAATCTGCTTTCTCTTTACATTGTGTTGTATGAAGTGTGGGGTTAGTGAATGTGACGAATGTGTGTTTTAGACTGTATTGATAATGGATTATGTAAGGGCCAATGCTGAAACCCAGGGCAGAGACTGTAAAGTAAATGCAGGAGGAGATTGCAGTGCCACATAATGACACCTGTACAAACAGGTAGCTCTAGCAGAACTCTAGATTCTCCCCCACCCCCCAGGACTCCCAAGATTTTGGACTAAATAATGCTTTCTCTGTACTTGATTTAGACAGTATTTTTCCACAATTATAAATTTGTTCCTTGTAAGGTATACCCTCAATTTTAATTGCAAAATAAAATTGCACAGATAAAGTATCAGCCTTATAGTCTGTAACCTAAGTGTGGGAATGCATAAATGAAAGTTCCAGCAGTAACATTAAATGGCTTAACTTTTTTTTTTTTTTAAATATCATAAGCTATGTTGTATAAGCTAAAACTTAATAAAATTAAACTATTAGATACAGGTGAAGTGCTGGTACGTACGTCATCATGCTGTATGTGGTATGAATCTTATCTTTTCCAGTTCTGTGAAAATGTTCTGCCTTAACAGTGACGAGACTTTTTCATTTCTGTAATTAGGTGGTGGGTTTTTTTTAACTGTTAAATTTTGGAAGCAATAAATTTACATGATGTTCCACTTAGACTAGCAGGAATCCAAGCGATGCTATCAGGTACAGGGCAGCACCAGATTATTTCAAGCATTTCTTTAGTTACAACTGCACTAGAAGTCAGGCAGCTTGAATTGGCTGAGCTGTATAACTATGTTAAAATGAAGTTGCCCAACTTGCTTTGAATGTATGAAAATTTCATTATTTTTTAAGTGAAAGGAAACAGCTGGTATTTGTTCTGGATTTTCTGTTGAATAGTAAGTGGTTCTAGTGATTTGTAAGTGGTGATACAATAAATGTACAATCTGTATTTTCATTTATTACCTCTCTTGTTACTGAAGGTTCATTAACCAAGAAGGGAAAATGAGGTATAATATTCAACTATTATAGAAAAAGGGGAAATAGCACTCACTACCTACTAAATTAAGTCTTGGGCATGTGAAATAGTAGAACCAATAAAGAAAAATTAATACATATTTACTCTTAAATAAAGTTTTGTACAGTAAGGTGTAAGATTGCTTTTGGTTTTTATGATTACAAGGAGATGTCTGAGCAAATTTGCTTTATGACAGCAATAAATAGATTCCCAGTACGGTAATGAGATTGGTTAGCATGTTACTAGGAAAGAAAAAGAATCACACTTGCTCTTTTTTAACAAGTAAACACAGGAAACGGAAACATTAACAAGAGTACCCTATCGTTTTGGGTGTCTTTTTCTGTTCATAGAGCACTTCCTCTTCTATTACCTGTGCAGAAGTAAGCAGACTTAAAGCTGGATACGAAAAACACAAAAAAAAGAATAACAACTGCGCAGATAAAAAGGCTTTGCAAGTTTTCTATGAGTAATTAAGGAAGCTCTCCATAGCATATAGCTTTAAGTTCTGTATAGCCGCTATGAAGAAGACTATACGAACTAGTTTTAGATTATTTATTTGCTTTTATACTGTATGTTGAAAAACTGAAAGTAACTGTTATATTTTGAAGTTTATATACAAAATGACACTTGCACAACTTTAATGTACTCAAAATATTACGTAACGTTTATGTGGCTAGAAATTATTCAAGGATTTTCTCTCTTCTGTCACTAATTATTTCCAGATTAATTTCCACTAGGGTGTTAAGCGTACCTATAGTTCTCACCTACATGTAAATGTTTGATAGGCTCTTTTAACTAAAACTAATCTAACATATCAAAATGTTCTACTTGGTGCTTATATTTTTTCAATATAGAGAAGAATGAAAACATGGTCATAATGACTATGTTGGCGAGTGTACCATCAAGTCAGTGCAGTGTGTTAAGCACTACTTCTTACTGACATCAGTCTTTGACTGCAGTAGTTTGGCACTGTTGCTTTAATGAAGGTTTTAATGGGTGCTAAAAGCTGTGCAGACCAAATATTGTGCTTGTCTTTCAAAATACTAGAGATTCAAGCTTCATTTTTTTCAAAAACTCTTAAAACAAGTACTCTATAATCTATTTGTCAGACATTTAAATGTCTGTAACAGACTGAAAAGCTAAGACAGACTTACTAGAGAGGGAACTTTCTTAGTCATTCAGCTATTTAAAAAAAAAAAAAAAAAGCCTCCCCAAGGTTTTTGTACTTTTTTTTGCAAAGAAAGAGGAAGAGTTTGAAGTACCATCATTTTCTCTATTTCTTAATATAATACGCGATAGTTTTAATTTTTGTTGTGGAATGCAAGCTACCAGGCACAGTCACTCAACTTAGTATGCTTGTAAAAATAAAAAATTGTAAAACCCCCAAACAAACCTTCCTAAGGAACGCTCTGTCTTTAGCCTCTCAAATACTGTTCTAGAAAGATATAATGTGTTAAGAGTCTAACTGTACCTGGATTTCATTGTCGTTTAACTTGCCTCTGAACCAGAACTGAGGTTGCATTGACATAAGATGTTGCTTGTTTCTGCTGATGAACACAAGGCAGCCGTTCTGGTGAGATCTTAACGCAAGCTTTAGATAACATTGAACAGGAGGTAACACTACTTTGTCTGTGGGATTTTGTCTGGTGAGGCCATGAGTGCATAAGGATTATTTCTTCACAAAGGTAACTGCAACTGTTGTCCTCTCCTAAAGATATTCCCATATTAAATCCTTCATGGTTTTGTTGTGTCATTCTTGTGATTTAAGTTATTAAGGGACATACTTTTGGGCTGCTATGTTATTTCTGTACTACTAAAAAATTAAATGTCAGTTGTAACTGAGAATGAAGAAGCCGAAGAAATGGCTTCACCTTCAGCACCAGATGCAGCTACGCCTGCATTTCGCTGTCTGGCCTGTAAATGCAGGGCACTAGCGAAGCCACTGAAACTTTCGGCTTTTGAAGTAGTTGTGATGACCTTTGGCAAACTATGCTTTTGTAACTTCTTCCATCTACATTGGAGGAAAATAGCTGTAACAGCAAAGTGTGGGATTACTAGTCTCACTTGGTTACAATTCTTCAGCACAGCTATGGTTGGGCACAAATTATACATCAGCTCATCCCAAACGACTGCACATATGTCCACAAAATTTGTTGCGTAGGTTTGATGTCAGAGACAGTCCCATCCATCTATTTCTGTGTTACTTTTCCTGGGATTGTCTCCTGTGTTTTGAAGGGGAAGAGGAATATGTTCCATTTTCTTTCACTTCTTAGATGTGAATATGATGTTATTCATTCAGAAGAGTTGTGCAGGAGTACATCTGTGCCTACAATTACCTGTACAGTAATCTTTTTTTGCAAAACTAAATTAAAAATAGAAATATCTRTGAATATTGGAATTCTTCCCCCTTTGAAAATCAAACTTCCTTTAATTAAATAATCTTTTCCTACTATGTGGAGTTAGTGACATTTTATAGTCTCATACAATTATTATTTAATTTCAATTTTATGTTATTTTAAGAGGTCAGTAATGGTAATATTACAACATAACTATATTCAATGAGAGGGTAACAATAGACAAGATCTAGCTCTTGCATAGGACTTCTCATCAGTAAATCTTGAAGTGCATTAGAACAAGTATGGACTGTTATCTCTATTTTATAGGTGATGGAAACTGTGGCCCTGAGAGGTTATCCAGCATGTCTGTGCAAACCTGTTTTCTTGTATTCTGTTGACTAAACATCACAGTATAATGACTCTCCTGAGCAATATATTAAAATATAATATGGAAACAAAAAAGCCAAAAAAGTTAATGGTATTTTAATGGAATAAAATCAAGGAATTTTTTTTTTTTTTTTTTTTGAAACAGAAAAAATTGGATGTATTCCTGCTGAATTCTGTGCGTTGTGTGTGCTGTTCAAATTATTCATTGGATTTGAACGTATTAAATGTTCAAACGTATTAAACGTGAAGTTAATATATAATGTCAGTTTATTTTTTTATTATTGACTGTTACCCTGGGGTTTAAATATTTCTCATCTGTCTTGGTGTGAACTAGCTGTTGAAAAAATCACAAAAACCATCAGTGCAAGTAGCTGGTTTTCCTTTCTATACTGTATGCATGCCATTTTTGCCCAATAAAGAGTACCGTGGGTGTTTGTGCTCCAGATGGTTTTAAGAAATTGGGTAAGGTTAGGAAGAGTGAATAACCAGGTGAGACTTCAGTAAATGCTCAAGTGACTGGAGAAAATGGGACTGATTACTCAGTAGCTGTCATTGCTGACTTTGAATATAAATGACAGCCTGGCCCTAATCTAATGATTTGACTTCTGTGCGGCTGTGTGAGCTGGGGAGCGTAGTTCCTGGCATATCAGGGAAATTATGTTTCCATGGAATTTTTTATAGATTAGGATACAAATGAAAGATTTTTTTTTTTTTTTTTAAAATTACATTTTAATACTATATTACTGATGTAATTATTTTGTTCTTCCTTATTACTTTTGATACACTCTTTTCTGATTTAAAAATATTTTGGAAATGTTGACTATTATTAAAAAGATGAAAACTTTATAGCAGTAATTGTAATTATTTTTTGTAATATTTATTTTATAATTGTTTTGTAAATAATATATTTTATTTTTGCGTGTTGGGGATGATTTTAATTTTGCCTTTTCTCTTTATATTTGGATTTGCTTTACTGTCACCAAAATAACTGCTTTGAGGGTTGGCATTTGGCCAAAATTAAATGGTTAATTGTATGTTCTGAGGGGCCTTTGTATAGCGCATTGCTCAGTAATCTCACTGAGAAAAAGCTTTGGTTCAGTACTTCTGCGCTGGCTGCCTCTGTATGGTGTAACAGGAGCTTCTTAGAGGTGCTGTTTAGCAGTTCTCCTCCTCTGAGTAAAGATAACATGTTCAGGAGAGTAGCTGCAAATGACAAATTTCTGTTYGTTTTGAAACAATCCTTGGTAGTACCAATAAATTGCTTGCAATCAATTAACAGACGCCCTCCATGAATGTGAAATTCATGTCTGCTATTTGGTGGTTTTAGGGTGTGGTTTTTTTTTTTTTTTCCGTTGGCAGGCTCTTTTACGGTACAGATTTTGTAGGTATGTTACTGGATTTTTACTGGCTTCTGTCTCTTCCTAGAGTTCTCAGAGCCCAGATTAATGCTTTTCTGCTGGTTTCTCCTAATACAAAGCATACAAATATGTATTTTCTTAATGTGACACCACAGAGTGCTGAGTACAATTCAAATGCTAATATGTAGAAACTATATCTCACAAAGGAGATGTGTTTATTCACTGTGTTTCAAAGGCTATGTGCCAAAGCTTGCTTGACACATATAGCATACTACATTTTACAAATTTACCCGTTAAAGGCAGAGAGAAGCATTTCCTTTCCTTTTTGCATAGTTTAAGTCTTTTGATCCCATGGAAAATTGAGGTTTCCTTTCATGACCCCGCCTGAGCCTGCTTTGCTGATTCCTCCACTTTCTCCCTGATTCCTGTGTTAAATTTCTCTTTTTCAGGGAGAAACTGTGAACTGAATATATCTAGCAGAGACTGGATTGGTTTTTTTCCGGATGATTTTGTTCTACCGCTTTCCTGAGTGCTGGAAAGTCTCCTCAGTTAGTTTGGTGCTCTTCTCCCCTCTTTTTCAATTTGCCCTGCAAGTGTAGCTCCTTGCTAAGATCAGGCTTAGCTCTTTTTAGACAAAATACTAGTTCCTTTTTTCCTTGTTATTATTAGAACGTATATTTTGCTTGTGGATCTTGTTCAGCCACTTTAAATTTTAAGTCTGTGTTTTGCCTGCTGTTATCCATGGCTGTTAGAGTTCCATTGACTTCACTGACTTGGGTACTTTTGTATCAACACGGTAGATGAATTCTCCGTTTGCTTTCAGTTTGATGATCCAATCATCTCCTATTGCCATCCATCCATTTTTCCCTGGAGAGTTCATCTAAGCCAGTAATGTTACTACCCTCCTTGACTAGGTATTTGGTACTTTCCAGCTTTTACGGAGTTGTGTAATCCATTTCACTTCCTACATCTCTTTACCCAAGCCAGGGAGTCTTTCAGAAAAGCAAATGAAACTGGAGCAGAGTTTGTGACTGAGCCAAGATGCGACCTCTCTCGCCGCCCTCCCCTAGTCATCCTGGCCACRCTGGCGACGGCGGCCTGCACGGCGCTGCGGGCTTGGCCCTGACTTYGGGCTTCTCACGTCTTTGTTCCTTACTTGTCTCTGTAGTGTTTTGAATTCTTTGGATTCTCAACCACTGGCACTGTCTATTTGGAGGGACTGAGTGACTTACTCTTCGGTCTCGTTTTAGATTTCTCAGTAATCTCTCTCTGCAGATGTCGGTGCTTCAGCACCGAGTGAAGTGATGCTTTGCTTTTTATGTATGCAAGCAACACATGGTCTGCAGCCAGCTACTTAAACTCACAAAATATTTAAGAATATGTTTAAATGCAAGGTCTTACAGCAAATGCAAATTTATTACTTACTACTTTTCATTTGATTCTCATGATAGGTTTCTGGAGAGTGCTCTGAGGCTTTTTTTTTTTTTTTTTTTTTTTTTTTTTTTTTTTTTTTTTTTTTTTTTTTTTTTTTTTTTTTTTTTTTTTTTTTTTGGTGCTATCTCTACTTTGCCTTCATGCTTACGCTAATTTTCTTTCTTTGCCTGAGCCCCATAACACTTGTTATCAGTAGCTACAATTTCCTGCCACCTGTGGCGGAATATATTTCTTCATTATGAGCTCTTTGCTGCTTCCTCAAGTTTTATTTTTGATTAGCTGCTATGGAATTTTTACATATCATTCGCTTGTCCTGCAAAACTTACTCATCTGATAGATATGAAAATTGCTGCTTCTAGTTTATATTGGCCCAGGTCACTAAGTGCCAGTTCCCGGTACCAGTACTGAACTGGTACTAAGTTTAGCGCAAGAGAATGTGGTGGAAGACTGGGTTTTGTAGGGTTTGGTTTGTTTTGGGTTTGTGGTGTGGTGGTGGTTTTTTTTTCCCCCCTTCCCTTAAAGTGAAAGAGCGCTGAAAATGCCATGGCTCAGTTCAGAGTGACTTACCTGAATTGGGCTGGAATATAGAAGAGATCACAACTTTTTATTCTGAGTTTGGTGAACATTTTCTCAATGTCATTTGCAGCAACTTTACATCTCTATTTTAGAAGCTATTATCTTTTAAGGACCTCTTTGAAAATGAGAATGTAAGCAGAGGTTTACCACTCCCTATTAAATCTTCATGGAAGTGACGTACTGTGAATCCTCCTGCCCAGATCAGAACAGAAGAGAACTACGAATTACACCTACTACTGGCTTTGTAAACGCAAGTATGTATCTTGCTGTTGTCCATTAAATGGACTTTTCCATACTCAATTTAAAAAAAAAAAACAACTTTTTATCACAGGAACAGCTGTCCAACACCTCATCTGTAGTAGGTAGTTTCTTCTCTCCATCAACATCATCTGGAACAAGGATAAAAACCATGGAAATGTTAGTGTGATAAAAGGAAGCATGTGTGTATATGAAGGCAAATGTAAATTGCACTGGATTTCCAGCATCAAAAAAGGGACTTTGCAACTGCAGATGTGTAGCTTAAAAACTGTAGGAGGAAAGAGAAGAAATGGTTTTGTTTCTCAGTGCTGAATTGTGTTGGAGCAGCTGGTGTGAGCTATGTACCAGAGATGAAGTGGTATCGTAGGTAAAACTACTGCTGTCTGGCATGCAGTAATTCATCTGATGTTTGCTAGTGAGGCTGCTGGAAAAGTGACTGCTGAGGAGTAATGCCGAATTAAAAAAAAAAAAAGGAGCAAAGAATAATTTTCTATATGCTTTATTGATATTTTTATCTTTACTCTTTCTAACCAAACCTAGCCCCTGGGATATACATTACAACTTGAAGGGAAATGAGTCCATATTAGTCTTTATAAACTGCTTGTATTAGGCAGGAGAAACCTGTTTATGAAACAGACCATGGCACTACTGAAAAAGTGGTAAGAATGACCTCGATGGGTCCCCCCTGCCCCCACTTCTCCCAGTTACTTTTGTCACCTTCTGGGATGCCGGCCCTACTCTCATGAGCTGGGGCTGATTTCTGTTTTTTTCTTTCTCTTTTTGTGTGGTTGTTTCGGGGTGTGGGTTTTTTTGTTTGTTGTTTTTTTTGTTTTGGTTTTTTTGTTTTTTGTTTTTGTTTTTTTTTTCCCAAACCTCACTGCTGAGGAATTCTTCCTCTTTCCATCATCCCACAGGTCCCCAGAGAAATGGCACATAGTCTTGCTGGAGTAGCATGATTCACCACTGTAAACGTCTCTGTCACTCTTGCTTGAGAAACTGCACCAAAATGGAAACAAAATCTGTGTCCAATGGGCATAGACATAACTTTCAACAACTGAACTCTTTTCTTTTTCCTCCCTTTTCTTTTAAGAGTGCACACATTTCTACTTGTCAGTGTGCTTTATGGATGAGATGAAATGAAAATAAAGCCCATACTTTGCAAGGTGGTGAGATTAAGGGCGGTGCTGAATCTCTGAATCTTAGTTTTCTCATAAGCTTTTTTTCAAATCCCATGGAGTAGCATTCCTGAAAATTAGGAAAGGCAAATACTTATATACAGTTTCTGACAAGGGCTAGTAGCAGATCCTTTCTTTACGGAAAGAGTTTTAGTAACAAGGTAACTTCTTGTTTCTGTAACCAGTTCATGAGAGACTGACTGGGTCAGAAGTTGCATCTGAACCAGAGTTTATAATAATCAGAAGTGGATCATTGTAGTCCTCAGAGAACCACTGAATTTTGAAGAGAGATTTGATAGAGGTTGGTTGGTGGCTTTTGCAGGTTAGTGGGATTGCCCTTTCTGAACAGACAAGACTAAGACTAGCTCCTGGTTGTTGAAAAATCTGGTAAATGGGGCAGTCAAGGAGATCGTTGCAGAACAAAGGCATGTATAGGTCCAGATTAACAGCTCAGGCAAGCCCCTAACAGTGAGGTGTCGTTTGATGTGATTGTGAAAGACAGAAAAGAAAAGAAGAAGGAAGAAAACCCCACCTGATGCAATCAAAGTAAAGAGCCAGCACAATTGCTTTAGTATTCTAGAATAAAATTAAGGGATAGCAAATTGGGATTTGCAAAGGCTACAGTGGAGGAGATTGCAATAGTTAAAACATGAGATTATTAAGGATCAGAGAATTTTCTGTCTTGCCTTCATGGAATTTGAATTAGTTTTAATATGCACTGGTAAAAAGAAAAATTAAAGAAAAGGAGAAAGGAGGAGAAAAGGACAGCCTGCAAACCTGAAAAAATAATTTTATTGCAATCTGTGTGTGAAAGAAAAATGGCAGAAACAGAAAACCCCCCCAAATCATCATAAGCATTTTGAATATTGAGAACATAAAATGAACTTTAAAACACTGGGTTTTTTGCACATGCATGCATATGAATACACATGGGTGTTTGTGTGCCTGTTCATACATACACTATTATAGTTCATCACCAGCCAAGGTTTAGTAAGATTTAAAACTTAGGAAAAGCTTCAGTTGTTTTCTATCTGGAGTCTCATTTTAATCCTTTGATTTTGCTGTAGAAGTCTTGGCCCTTGTGATGGTGTCTCATTTTTTTCCAAACTTTGTGTGTAACAAGGCTTTTGTTAATTCTGTAGTCAAATTTGASTAAAACGTAGGTAATTTTCATACTACAAATTAAAAAAGCATAATTTAGATATTTTTTTCTTACTTTGCATTCCCACATTGCATTGTGCTTACAAAATGCTCTCTCTTATTATAAGACATTTTCAAAGTTTCTGCAATGGTGGTTCAATCCTTATCTGTTACAAGAAGTTGGAAACTGGTATGAATGATTCATTTTGAACAGCTATTTTGGTGGCACACGCATCATCTTAGATACGACTTTACATAAAATGGATGGGAAAAAGCTAGTTTATATACCTCCTCCACCTATCTATTTAAATGAAAATCCATAAAACTTGAACAGGAGACTGTCTTTAAAAGTACAGTAGGGAAAAACAAGGAAGGAGCTCAGGAGTGGTGAATGGTGATCAGCTAACTGTGAAATTGAGGAGATTCTGTGGGCAGTATCAAAACTCACCCTTGGCTTTAAGCCACAGATGTTTGCAGTGCCTGAAGATAAAATGATCCAAACCAGCTAAAACAAAATTAAAACTGCAGCAAGGCTAAAGATAAGATCTGCATATGTTCTCACACATTGAAGCAGAAGCAACTGCTGTCAAAAGCGGTTTGGAGGTTTTTTTTTTTACTAGTTTGGAAGGATGGAGAAGAAAGGGAGAGGAGGGCTGGATGGGGTGAGGTTTCTGGGGAAAAGATAATCAGAGAAGTTAACCTTCCAATCAGAGAATTAGACTTTTTATAAAATGTGATCTTAGAAAAAGTGGAAATCTTTTGCATTGGTTAATGGTTGTGTTATTTTTATTGCTGTGGGTACTGGCTTGAAGTTGCTGCTAGTCTGTTATGTGGTGTGTAAAATTCAACATTATGAGGAAAAGAAAATACTATGATAATAATATGACAGCTATTTTTAAAGTACAGAAACAAAATCCTAAAACTACAATGCACTTTTCCTCATATATAATCAAAATAAAGTAGTATATTGAAAAAAGTTTACTACAGCTTTGAATGAACAGTGAATGAATTTAATGAAACTTCTGTTATACTGGATTTGGTTCCTCATTGATTACTGAGAAATAATCCAAATTTCTCAATGCAGGAAGAAGTCATGTATAAAAATACAATTTTAATAATCAGTTAATCAGTTTATCTTTTTCACTCAAACTATGAATAATATAGTTTTAAGGGTTTAATCTCTCTACAACGCTATTCTTCTTGTTTCTTTATAGGCTGCAGATATAACTCAGTCCAGGCAAAAGTCCTGGTGAAGTAAATGAGATGGCACGCTTGCACGTTTGACCAGTCAGTTATGAATATTCACTTTTTTGTGAGCAGATGGTAGTTCCACGTCTGTGCAGAAATATTGTCATAAGTATTTCCTTTAGTACTTCTTATGTTCTAGTTCTTTTCACAGCTCTCCTTCCACTGGGGACATGTTTGTTGTAGGAAATATGTGTTCTGACAAAATATTTAAAGGTGAACAAAGAGAAGAGGGTGTTCAGAGAAAGGAATAACTTTGTCTTTTTCATACTGTGAAAATGACTGATACGCTTGGTGTGCTCCTGTGTTTTGAATGATGATGTAGACATGTAACATTAATGGATGAAAGAAAGTTTGCATTTAGAGAAAATAAGTTCCCATGTCTTTCCTGCACTCTTTCTTCTTACAATGTTGGTATATTTGATTTCTTAATTTAAATTACCACTTAAAAAAATGCCTGATAGATTATCTTAAAAAAAATTAAATCCTCTGTTTACCAGTGGAGCGGTATGTAAAAGGAAGCTACAAAGACACCTTAACCAAATTTGAAGTCACATATCCTGACTTCTATTAGTGCAGGTAGAACTGGAGACACRCTGGTAAATGGTGAGAGAGAGTAGCCTGATTTCAAAGGTTGGTCTTTCAGTTGGTCTTTAAGATTTAGGGTGGACAAGTGTTCAGGTTTGCTATATGGAAAGTAGAAACTGGTCTCAAGGAAGATCAACTTTGTTCTTATGCATTATAGCACAGCTGCAGCTTGTGGTTATCACCTGCAATAACACGAGTTGCCCATACATAAGTAATATATTGCTGTAAGATAGAGATTTTTCTTCTAATAATGCTTTCATGAATTGAGGGAAGTCTTACCAGTAATTTTACAATGCCAGTCCCATGAAGTTCTAAGTCAATGTTGTAATTCACAGTATTTGTAGAATTTCATTAAACATCACGCTTGTTAATTCCCCATCAAATTGAGGATAGCTAACCAAAGCAACTTAATTTGAAGAAAAAGGACTCTGCTATGAGATCTCAATGATTCTTCCCATGTCTTAAGTATATTCACTGGGATTATTCTGCTATTTTTCTACCTCTAATTGTTTGTTAAATGAACTCATAAGGTCCTGTTGTAAATTAGACTGTAAATTGTTTGGTACAGGAGTTGTGTTGTCGTGTGAATTTTGATAGACAAGACATTATTGACCACAATGCCATTTGTAGATTTTGAGTAATTCTGCAATCCAGGATTTAACAGCTCTTTCTAATAGATCTTTAAAATTTCATTTTTGTGATTTTTATCTTTTTCTAGAGTAGTCCTTTAACTCGTATTCAGAAATAAAAGGAAATTCTCCTAGAAGAAATTCTTAATACTTTATGCAAACTGTCTTACAGGGAGAACTCTTATTGCAAAATGACCTATATCTTTACTGCACCTGATTTGAAAGAGCAAAAGGTCAAAAATCTCCTAATGTGTCTTTGAAATCTGTGTGTCAGCATAGCGCATTTCAGAAGGGCTGTTGGGAGTCTGTAGAAATTGCATTTCTCTTTTGATTTAAATTTTATACTTGGAAAGGATTAGGGGATATTCATTTCAGCTGATGGCCAAAGGGAAAAATAGAAAATATTTTTAGAATGGAAGATGCATATCGGAAAAGATATGCACTCAGAGGAGTGTGGTATTAGGAAGTATTTGTATAGTTTCATTATTTTATGTGAGTAATGTAGGAAAAAAAATTAGCAAATTTCTTTCTACTATGCCAAATCTCCATGTTTTATTTGCTATTAGTTGGTTAGTGCAATATTATTCATGTTCCCTACTGAAAAGATACCTTATATAGCAGAGTATCATCTGAACAAAAATATAATTTCCTAGAAAGCAATATTTAGCCATTGACTTATTTACTCATTCTGTCATTCCATCACCTATTATTTTTCCAGAGCTGCTCTCTGTTGATAGTGACCTTGCAAGATGACAGATTAATTTCAGTGTTTAGGAATTTGTGCAGGCTGCTACTCAGTCTCGTATTTTACAATATGTGTCTACAATACATAGTATTCTTTAATTCRGTCTAAAGCAGTTTAACTTTGAACAACCCAAACTCCAATGCAGAAGAAGCTTTAAAAGCTCATCCATCTTTTTCCTGCTCTCTGCTTAGAGTAGCTCTTAAGTTCCTCCTGTCATCTGAGAATACTTTGCCTCTAATCTCTTCAGTGGCAGAGCAAAGCAGAATTCACAGAAAGAGTATGGTGTCTGCCTGCGAGAGACACCCAAAATCTGGCAAAAACCTTAGTAGCCACAATGAGTCAGTCACAACACTAGACCTCAATGTACAAATGTCAACTTCTTGCTTTAACCTGACAGGAGGAGCTGCCTGATACAAAGAACCTCATTACAGGCCAGTGAAATTTGGCTCTGTGCAGGTACCACTGAGATAGAGACAGTCTGTTGCAGAGACTTAATTTAGTAGCTACTCTTAGAAAAGCAGCCACATCACCTCCAGTCCTYCTGGCTTCTCCTCCCAAAAATGTATGTAATAGCTTAACTGCTACTTAACTGCTTAGATTTTTAAACACCAGTGTGACATTTCTTTGGCTTTTGGGAAACTGTTTTGCTATCACTGATATTAGCGATTTTAAAATAGGATTTAGGGAACCTTTTTAACAGTTTTGCAGACCTGTTGAAAACCACTGTAGATCTTGCAACTGACCTGGTTTTTTTCTTCTTCCTCTTCCTCTTCCTC
>JAYKAV010000578.1:1505632-1515791 GCA_035582835.1 Phoebastria nigripes | reverse complement strand
TTAATTAAACTGATCCAAACAGTGCTTATAAATACATGGTACAAAAGGTGCTGAGAGGAACATATTAACAGCTGGGAGCACGTAACTTCATTAATAGTTGAGACTATCCCAATATATGTTTTATTTGCTATTGTTGGAAAAATTAGTAAAAAGCTGTGAGAAGTAACTAGAAAAAGAGGCTATAACTTCTGAGAGATACGGAGAATTCACTTTTGGGCACCTGTGCAAACCATATAGTTTCCTGAGCAAAAGTGATGTATGTTTGATTTTCCACAGCAAATATGCAYGACATATACATGTTCTCCACTGGGACATTACAATTGAGTTTAATAGCTTGGAATTAGAGAAACTCTGTGGTCGGTGAGGAACCATTATTGATGGAATAATTACCTTCTTGTGGAAGGTAGTTATTTACCTTGAGCAATGTCACGTTTGTAAGGTTTGGTGGGGTTGACATGGGCTGCTGTTCCATCACAGCTTCAGCTGATACAAAAACTGGATATTGGCCTTTCTGGTTTCAACGTCTCCTGCAGTCATGGTCCAGTCCTGCCTTGCACTGGCTCTTGCGCTCATCTTTGAGCTRATCTGAGTCCAACTTAGGCTGCAAGGAAGCCACAGCTCTAGGGTGGAAGAAGCCTATGAACCACATAAAGCTGAGGTTGAAGGAAAAGCGCTTAGATAACAGGGTGTGCTTGAAGTTTCATTCCTTAATAGCTGCCTATCAGAACTTTAAAAAATAGGATCAGTAGCTGGTTTTGTTAAAAGAACTACTTATATAGTAGATGTGCTCCATTCTTTCCAGGGACAGCAAACATACCATAAGATTGCATGTAATTTTAGCATTTGGTTTAATACCCTATGAATGTTCTGTGGTTAATGCACTTTCAACTACATTTGCATTAAAAGGAAAAGCTTCAGTTCTTCATAATTCCTCGTGTCTCTGTTGTTGTTGTTGTTGTTTTTTGTTTTGTTTTGKTTTTAGAGAAGTCATTATTGCAGAAAGCAAAATCAAAATTTCTGTGTCTTTGTGACCTTAACTTTGCATTTGAGATATTGCATCAGTTAGCTGCCGTTCAAGATGTTCTTATTCCCTGTAGCTGATTGGCTATCAGCACGCTTTCAGYTGGGCAGTGATAGTGTCCTGTAGTTGAAATTAAGATCCATGATGGAATATTTGTTGACAGAAGTAGAAAAAGAATCCCATTTCCTTCTCCCTGACTATCACTTCTTCCTTGCATTTAACCTGCAGTGAGCTGGCTAGGGAAGGACAAAAGAGCAGAAACATTTTTTTAATGGAGTTTAGGGAAGACTGAAATAAATTTTCCATAGATACTGCTCTCTGAAATGTCTCTTCCTGAGGTCAAGAGAAGCTCCAGTGGTCACACGTGGGAAGCAGGGAGAGCCTGCATCTGAGGAGGAGGATGTGGCACTACTTGCTCTGGCAGGAGGCAGTTGTTAGATCTGCTTGGGTGTACTCCATTCTCTGGTACGTTTGCTGGGTAAAAGAGCTACTTAGCTTCAAAATTGAAATACTTTATGGTTTACGTTGTAAAACAGCATTGTAAGGAACCTGTAGAACCCGTATCCAAGCAGAAAAATTGAATGAAACCAAAATTCATGCAGTTTTTCTATCATGGGATTGTTCTTGGATAACAGAGCAGTGTGACTCTCACAAAGACATTAATGTGGATGGCGAGGTTTATTTATCAGTTACGAATGAGAAATCTGAGTGTACAGAAACTTCACGAGCATGAGCAAATATACAGCTCTACATGCAATAGTTGTGCAGAGGTTAACTTTGTGACTCTTACCATGCCTCATCTAATATGATAATTACTTTTGGCACCTTTGTGTCTAGGCCTAATTCATCCTGCAAAGATAAGGTAATAATTTACCACTTAACCTCATTCTTCATGTGCCAAAAACCACAATAGTACAATAAAAACTTAGATGTGGAAGTTGGGAGTAAAGAATGGAGGCCAATATCTTGGGCAAAAGCAGTATTTGAACAGTAAAATAGGCAGGATCAGAGGGAAATTCTACCTCAAAACAAGTCGTGCTTTAGCAAAGAGTCTTGCATTAGTATTTTTACTTGGTAAACTGAGATTTGCTGTGGGGAAACACCTAGAATTCTCCAGCAAACATTTGTAGATTTCAAAAGAGGACATGGTTMAGGCAGTGCTGCTGTACCGTTAGTGGCATTTTATGGTAGGCTGTATAAATTTGCACGTTCCTAGTTAATTTTTAGTTTTGTACTATTGCTCAGACACACTTTGTGCAAATATGCCTTGGTTCAGGCTGAAAAAAAACCAAATCCAAAACCTGAGGCAGTTTTTAGTGTATTTGAAATAGGAATGGCACAAGTTAGTCCAGATAAAGCGGGGAATATTTAAGGATTCCCAAGGTGAAAGAGACTGTAGTTGCTACTTGGCATCTGAAGAGGAGATCTAAAGTGTGGTCGATAGCTCTGTTGATGCTTTCTCCATTAACTCGTATGTGTGAGAGTTATGTTTACAGTTGCATAATTGTTTGTATGTAAATAAAGCTATTGCAGCTTGCTTTCCCTCTGTAAGGACAGTTTTAGCTTAATTACGTAGAAGAGAGATGTGTGGGGAGCTGGGGAATGTTCATCTTGTGATTCATTTTAAATTTGCTTCCTTTGTATTTGCTACTTGCCACACTTAATTGAGGTTTTTGTTTTAGGTTTGTGGTTTTTTTTTTTTTTTTTTTTTTTTTTTTTTTTTTTTTTTTTTTTTTTTTTTTTTTTTTTTTTTTTTTTTTTTTTTTTTTTTTTTTTTTNTTTTTTTTTTTTTTTTTTTTTTTTTTTTTTTTTTTTTTTTTTTTTTTCTCCCCTGCATGGAAGAATGTGCATTCTTTCTTTCTGTTTTTAATTTAATAGCTGACATTTTCGGTCTTTCTGGAGAATTGAAGAAAGGTGAACTGTACTTTCTTTTCTGGTCACCCAAGTGGGCTGATATACTACTGTCATTTCGCACTGTGAATGTTTGAACAATTGTAGAATCATTTTAGAGTTAATCATATTGTGGCTTTCTTACGGTGTGATAGAATGAAAATCATGAATTAATCGCTTCAGTGGACCTTCACTCCTCTTACAGCAAAGTTTCACTATACTGTAAATGCTTGGTATTATTTCAGTTCCCTAGAAGTAGTCATTATCACCTACACACTTGGTGTCAAGTGCTGCTTTCTAAAGAGATTAGTACCTTTTCCTCCTCCTCCTCCTCCCCCTCTCCATCCCCCTCCCCCTCCCCCTCCTCCCCCTCCTCCTCCTCCTCCCCCACGCTTACTCAGCTAAGTAGAAGAAAATCCAAATTCCCGCAACCATACAGGATGGTAGATGGAAAATAATGCCCCTGATTTGGTTGCTGTTTCAAGGAGAGAAATGAGATAGAGGATTTTATTCCCCTTCACTAGCACTTTTATGCTGACCTAATTTCACCTGACGTCAGTAGGTTTAGCGTGGCAGGTCAGAGCAGAACAGGGCCTTAAGTCTTTCAGACCCTCCCTGCACACTACAAAGTGGTTAAGCAAGGAATTGGTGTTGCAAGCTAGACACTGTAGAAGAAAACACAGGTATTTGCTTTCTCTGTAATAGGGAAGGGAAGCAAAACTGCAATCAAAGTAACAATAAAACCGAATCCAAATCAAAGGGCACCTTCAAGCAGAAAACAATTTTTTCTTTTTTCTTTGTTACTTCCATAATATACCTATGCCTGTCAGAAGATTTGGCTAATTGGACTCTTATTAGTTATTTGCCAGGCACCTGGCAACAACCACTCATACCTCTTTTATAAGAGCCTGAATTTGTTGTCTTCTACCGGGAAGGACTAACAAAAAGGAAGAACAGTGCAGAGATTAACTGGGGGGGGGGGGAAGAACAAAAATGCGATGTACTTTTTTCCACAGTTGATATCCCATTCACTTGGAAGCTGCCTGTGCACCCAACGAGGAAACCCAGAACGAGAAAGAAGAATGGTATCACACAGGAAAAAGTTAATAAAAATGTCCCAGGCAATGCACACTTGTATCAGTAATACCTGCTTTTGTAGAACAGAAAGAATAGCAGCATTCTCTGATTTAAATTGTGTTTACAAAGGTGAAAGAGAGACAATAGAACAAGCTGTTAGGAAATAGGAAATGCTGCCACATTGGAAAGATGGCGGGGGTGTGTGGGGGTGCATTTTCCTCCTCATCTCTTAATTTTTCTTTTTTTTCTTCTTTTTTTTTTAATTTCCAGTCACGCTAACTAAGCACACGATCTGGATGTTTCTGCTGAAATCTGTGCTGAAACAATTCTAAAAGCTTTTACATTTTCTTTTGCTTACTGTTTAGCATTCCTTTGAAACAAATGACTGAGATTAAAATTCCTTGCTTCTATCTTTTTCTGCCTTTACGCAGACTCGTGCAGGCAGAAGCATAAGATTTTATGTTTGGATAGTCATCTTAATAAATAAAAGGCTATGTACCTTAGACTGCAAGATTTAAACTCTGTAGAGAAATACAATGACACCAGCAGTCTGGGCAATGGCATTTCAGTGTATTCTATGGAATTTTAATTTCAGAATGTTTAATAGGTCTGTTCCGCTCATCTTTTCTGGAGGAGTTTTATGTTTTTGGAGCAGAGGTATCTAAACTGTGGTACTAACGTCACTAGTGGTACACTTCAAAGTGGTGTGCAGAAATGGCAGCTCCCAATTCTGTCTGCACAAATTAAATGCCTTTATGCAGGCTGTTCCTCTGCTCGGTGGATTGGCCTGATGTGCTGCTGGTACATGGGAGCTGCTTTCTCTGCAAATCAGGCCGACAGTTGTTGTTGGTCGTGGGCAGCTCCCCCACGCAGGTGAGTGAGCCTGTGCAGTAAGACAGTGGGCAGAGATCAGGGCATTGCAGTGGGATTTGGGTTTTGTGGAGCAAGTTGGGAAATGATTCTGGAGGTGCAGAGGGTGAGGCCCCACTGCCAGTGTTAGTGCACAAGGAAAATAAGTGTGGAACTCCTTCCCTACAGAAAGCAGGGCTGTTAGCGTCACTAATGTTTTTCATATTTAAATAGTGGGCATATAGAGAAAACAAACTCTTCAGACCGGTGCTTGTCACTAGGAGCTCATAGAAGACAGAAACAGGTGGTAGTAGAAAAAAAGACCCCTAATACTGGAGATTTTTATGGAGTTCCAGAAGCACTGTGCATGTGTGGGGATTTGAGGAGATGCTCTAGGTGTTGCTCAATGCATACAGAAACTTTACGTTCACTTAACACTAAAATTATGTGTGTTCTGAAGAGTTTTGTTTCTTTTTTTTTTTTTTAAGAAATCCTAGTTGAAATCTGAGGGAGCAGTTACAATTCAGTTTTATATATGAAGAGATCTGGAAATGGAATTAAATTAATAGGGGTCATTTCGACACAAGGAGCAAAGAATATGGGATGTGGAAGGTAAGCAAGAAAAGTAGGAGTTGTTTCACGAGATCGGATAGAAGAGCTGGGCTAGCTAGGGCTGGAGTTCCTTCAGACCTCAGTCTTGTATTGACTTTCATGCTTGATAAATCTATGTTCTGAGAGTTGACCAGAATGTATGTAGGTTAAAAATTGGATAAAGGCCCCTTGAACAGTTTTGAGGTTTTTCTAATCCATGACAATAAGAGAAAGTGGTTTTGAGAACTCACTGAGAAAAGTCTGTAGTCCTCAGCTCTGTGTGATTATGTTCGGTAAAGCGTGGAAGATGAGTTTACACCTCTGAATTTTTGCTGCAATGCAATAGAGTGCCATAAAATTCCTCAGTGGTTTGGCTACTTAATATTTATTTTATATTTATGCAGTAGATTGTATCTGTCTATGAAAGACCTTCAATACTGAAAGATTATCTGAGTATTTAGCAATCTTCTTCTTGTCCTTGACTGTACATTTGGGAGATGATCTATCGTGTTTATATATAGGAAACGGACATGGTGAAACTAAATCACTTGGTCAAGGTTACAGGAGAATTTGTGATGGATGTTGAAATTAAATCTAGATCTTCCTAGCCCTGAGCTAATACTGTTGCAGCATGGTCATCCTCTATCTAGAAATCTCTTCTTTCATCATAGGCTTGTTTGTAGCTTTGGCTAAGTTTACTGCAGACACAAACTGTGATATCCACCTTGGGAAACTTTCATTGAAAAGCTATTAGACAAGCAGCCCCTCTCCCCCCGCCCCAAGCTATTGAGCAGTATGGTCCCCTACTACTTTAAGTGCTATGTAGAATTTAGAGTTGTTAGGCAAGTGTGAGCTCGGAGCTCAAAAGAGCCTCAATTAATGTTTTAGCTGGATGGAGAGAAAGCACTTTATTTGAGGTAGTATTTTGAGAAAGTATCTTGGAGGCAGTTTCAGTATGAGGAGTAGAACTGAGCTCAGAATTTAAGGTGTTGTCCTGGCCATAGACCTCGGCAGCAGGCAGTTGCTACTGAAGGTGCAAACAGAGGGGTCATTGGATGGATGAGGACATGCCTGCATTGCTTTTGGGTAGAACTGTCAAACCTAGTTTTAAGTATCTGGCTTGAATACTGATGATATAATTGGGACAGCATGGAGTTCAGCACAAACCAATTGCTCAGTACTTCACTCAAGTATTTTTCAGGATGATATAACTGAACATAAGCTGTGCTAACTTTCATTCTTTTACAGCTAAATATACATCTCTGTAGTCTTGTTGAGCTTGAGCTGATTGTGTGGTGATGAAGAGAGAGGCAACATTTTATGTAAGGCGTGTGTAGGAGATCTGAGAGAGATCTCCACAGGGATCATATTAGAGCTTATAAATGTGGAAACGGTTATTTACAGATGAAGTGCAGAATGAGAGAGGAAGGGAGTACAGGATCTGAATCCCACTGTTATATTATCTCCAGAGAAGTGCTGAATATCACACTATTTGCTCAGTAGAAACCAAAATTGATGCCTGATTTCATTAGGTGCCATATTTATAAAAGATTGGCTGTTGGTTTGAAAATCAAGAGTGAGATTAGTCAGAAGCCTTTGATGCTTTATCTTCTTAACAACTTGAGGTCTGAAGCCTTTAAAAAAAGAATAAAAAATCCGAACAGCTCGTTAAAGTTATCACTAAATTTTTATAAAACTGTATTACTTAAACTTGACTTGATGCCGGTTTTTGTATGTCCAATGGCAAATTTTTTAGTTCCTCTTGCTGAATGCTGAGTGGACAAATACTGCGCAAGTCACTAGTTCTGTTTTAATATAATGCCTTGGATTGATTCTGTAAGGGATAGAAAACTTAAGTGCCAGGCCTCTGTCTCCTTGTACTAGTTATGCATTTCTTTCATTAAGATTGAAATCACTAACTTAGTCTTCTCGCGATGATTCTGCAAACACACATAGCATATTTTACTGGTGTAGCTCCATTGCCATCACTTTCTCTATTCGTATTGCCCAAATAAATCATGTGTTTAAGTTTTCTCATGAAACAGGAGAAAAGAAACCAGATTTTCTTGCAAGTGAGGTAATTTTGCTCTTTACAGACTGTGATTTCAGGATGTCTGTCCTTTGTGGTGATTATTATTTTTACCTTCAAGAAAACATAGGATCCAAAACTTGTATAAGTTAAATATCCTGGTGTAGATTCGTACTTTATTGCGGTTATATCTCTGATTCGTATGATTTGTGTTTTTTCCATTGGATTGCTTAAATACCATATTGAAGGACTTCAGGTGGTTTCCAACACTGTCCTCCATAAGCCGTGGTCATCTTTTTATGGCTTTTTTTCTGTAAGAGGTAGGTAGACACACATGTTCAACTTGGAAATGGGCAGAGCAGAATCATCAGTACTTTGTGTGTAAAAAGTAGAAAAAGACAGTAACAATTTTTATGCCTTAGTATCTGGCTATTTGGGAATGAAAGATAAATTTTGATATTATTGATGGAATGGAGATGACTGTTCACAGTAGCACTGTGGGTTTGTGTGTTTGGAGTGGTGGTGGTGGGATTTTTTGGTGGTGTTTTTTTTTTTTAGCACTGTAATTTATTTTAAACTGTCAGAATGTATTGTTATAAGATTTGGAAAATTTCCTTATCCACACAGTTTAAGGCTGGTCTCTAGTTTTATTGGTCCGTTCTGTAACACTAACTAGAAATTATATTTGATGAAAGGATTCCACAAGTGCTAAACTTAAACGCAAGCAGGTACTCTTCCTTCCAGTGCATTGAGTTTCTTTCATCAGTTGGTTTACAAATACCTCCTTTCACACCCATTGACATAATATACTCTAAAGGAAACCAACTTATTCTGATTCTTAATAACGTGATAGACTTTGAGTTTATTTCTGTGTAATAATATTTAATTCGTTTTTAGTTTAGACTGTGAGAAAGTAAATGATGTAAAATGAAGTTCGGTTTTCAGAAGTGTCAGAATTTTTTTGTAATTTTGTGGGGAGGAAGAAGAGGCATCACAAAGATGCTTTCCCAACTGTTTTAGAGGATAGWCACAGGAAACAGTTCTTCTTAATTTCCTTAATAACAAATGTTCATTCTCATATCTGCACGTTTTCTCTGAAGACTATTCTGGACTATATGGAGTGCTTTGCTTTCTGCTAACACCAGTGGCAAGACTTCAGATGACATCATTGAGAGTACAGCTACATATCTGATGTGGGGTGGGTGTTTCGGCCTTTCACATACGCATAGGGCACTTATTTAGCTATAAAATGGTCTTTCTGACAACAAAGGGATACCATTTTCTCTTAGGACAAATTCCTTTGGACAACTACAGGATTCGGTATGTTTATTAGTTTAAATAATAGGTTGAACTGTGGTCTTGTACCGTATCGTGTAAAGTTGCTGTGAATTTTTTTCCAGTTAAGCCTGTGAACTCACAGTCTGTTTTCTTCATAGCAAATTAAATTGCTTTTGGGAACTGAAGGTGGTGTAACTTGCTTTGCTGAGTACGCTGAATGGAAGATGGATCAGGTTGCTGGAGAGCGACCTCTTGGGCAGGTCTAAAACAATTTAGAGCTCTTGAAGGCAGGTTCAGTGGAGTCAGCTAAAACACGACAACCAAACGCCTTAGCGAATGAATGCAAACACTTCAGGTGGCACCGTGGACTGCTGCCAGCGTTGAGTACACAAAGTGTTGTGTGTAATCATTAATTAAGGGGGACACCAGGATTTTCATAAAACAGGAAAAATCAAAGGCTAACAGCTAGTGTAAAATGTGTCTTTGAGAAATCATTGCCTTTTTTAAAGGATATTTGAGCTTAGCATTTAGGTATTTCTTTAGAGAATTAATTATTTGAAAGTCAGTGCTAGTATATATCATCTCAGTGGTTTTGGGAAGCTTGTATTTGAGTCTTCTCTCCCCATTCACAGCAGTTATATTTAGAAAAATTCCCTTATATTAAAAGTGAAAAACATAGAATTCTGAATTATGTTTCATTATATATTTTATTATTTTATCTCTTACACATATTATGATCTTCCATTGTTGTTCCTGAGATAGAATTAATGAAATGGCAAGAGGGAAAAAACCTCAGTGGGATTTAATTTTACAAATAATATGCTGAGAGTTCTCAGCACTACTTTATCTAAATATAACACTGTAAGCATCTCTGTTGCTTGTGAATAAGATGATATTTGGAAGCTACAGCAGCTCTCAGGAAACCTAATTTTCCTCTCCACAAATCGAAGTTAGGAGTATTAAATATAATTAATATGGAATATTTGTGTTTAACTGTTTTATGGTATGTAAGCACAGAACATTTAGATGTCTTTAGTGAACTAAGTTGAGGACACAATGCAGGACTGCAAAATCTATTTTTATCCTCAAGGTCAACTAACATCTTTGAAGACTGACATCAGTGTTCAAGAAATATAGGTCTTAATCCTAACCTTGAATGTAATTGTGTAGTTTTACTGTATGCAATTTTTTTTTATATATATATATATATAAAAAAAAGTATATGCATTACTTATTATCTTCTTTTCCTTGAGCTTTTGAAAATAACTCTATAAGCTGTATATTTTTAGAGACTGGAATGTCTGACTCAGACAACAAAACAACCAGATGTATAACAAAGGTGTGCAGTTCATCTTCATAGGACAATGCTGTGTAAAAAAAAAAAAAAAAAAAAAAAAAACCCTCAGTTTTTAGGTATCCACTGA